>PVJC01020312.1:0-29143 GCA_004026665.1 Murina feae
TTAAATGGCACTGAAATAGCACTACCAACTTTCCCCTTTACTTATTAGCTCATCATCACTGGGAGTGGAAGAGTGGTAAAAGGAGAAAAATGTGACAAAAACAAGGTACAAGCTTCTAATCTCAGGAGACGTATGTCATTCGTTAGCAACAGCTAATAAACTTGGACCAAGTGACCAAGACAACAGCTTTATAGAAACACTGGAAAAATTTCATTGGGAAGAGTGTAAATGTTTTACTTTTTGCTGCAAATGACACTCATTCACTTGATTAATTCAGAAAATAGTACATGGAAATGGCAAATGAAAAAAGTGAAGGGATAAAATACTATTTTATGTTAGCTCAAATTTTAAAGCTACTTTCAAGGTTCATTTTCAAGATAGTTAGAGGAAGGAAAGTCTTAGGAATTATTTTCTTTTAATCTCTGTATTACAAAAAGTAGAGGAAATTTCCTTCCTTTTCTTTTCTTTCTTCCTTTTTTTTTTTTTTTTTAGTTTATTCTCACTCATCTTCTAGTAGCTAAAAACATAACCTTGCCCTAGCTGGTTTGGCTCGGTGGACAGAGCGTTGGCCTGTGGACCAGAAGGTCCAGGGTTTGATTCCTATCAAGGGTACGTACATGGGTTGCGGCTCGATCCCCAACAGGAGATGTGCAGGAGGCAGCCAATCAATGATTCTCTCTCATCACTGATGTTTTTATATAACTCTCCCACTCCTTTCCTCTTTAGAATCAATAAAAATATTTTTTAAAAAGTTAAAAAAAAATAACCTAGCTGGCCCTGATCTATGAAGTCCACTGTTTTCTTTCTTTCTTAAAAAAAATTATATATATTTACAGGGAATATCTTCTGAAGGGTTGTACATAAGAAAATTTTCTGTCATCTGATAAATCATAAGGTAGGTGATGAGGGTCACACCTCATTTGACTTATTTCACCAACCTCTTTTAGGTGGTGTATTTCCTAGCACATCTTCTGCTCTTCTTTCTTTCCCTGACTCAACAGGGAATTCCCAAGGATACAGAACACTGAGATGAAAAATAAGAGTTTAGAGTAGCCTGGACTAGGAAGATCAAATTAAAGGGATAGAGGAAAGGAGTGGAGAAAGAGTGGGTGGAAGGGCAGCTTTCTAATCTAACCACACTTGCTAAACCCAGAAACCAGCCACTTGGAGCAGTGCTACTCACACTTTAACATGCATGTGAACCATCTGTAGGTCTTATAAAAATGAAGATGCTGATTCAGCAGGCCTGAGATGGGGCCAGAGATTCTGCAAGGATGCACAGATTATCTGTCAAAGGGAAAGGTGATTTTCAGGGACTCCTAACAAAACTACAAAGTTTAACTTGACCATTCTACTTCCTTTACCAAATGTCTCCCCCACTTTCTGGCTCTTCATTCTTTCTATGTCTAAAAAGTCTCCCACCCATAGAAGTAAGCCTCCCAAGTAAGAGAGAGGAAGATATTCTCTCTTCTTAAACTTCTAAAACTACTCTCAGTCTTAACTGCCCTTTAATCCAATTTGATTTTGTTTTTCTTAATGGTTAAAGCAATCCAGAGTGAGAATTAATGATAGCTTTACTCCCTCAAAAGGAGCACTTATATTTTAAAAGATTGTCTTATCATTCTACATTAATATCTAGGAGGGTAACTGCTATATGGAAAAAAATTGAGACTCTCAGCTCATTACCCATCTAGGGAAACATGCCATTAATTTTGCTGCACTTTAATTAGTCTGTTAGGGTTTTAAATACAAAGGATCTATATCAAAAACATGTACATTCAAAGCCTCCAATTTACTTCCTCTACCATGGATAAGTGGCTTTGTATTTCATTTATGCTGAAAACATGAGTTGATACAGTGCACTCAAATATTCAAAATTTTAAATCATAAATCTGACTACAATGGTCTCCTATATTTAAAAATCCCATTTAACAGTAAATTATCTAGCCAAAAAATTAAGCGGCTAATAAAGGTTTGGTAAGGAATTTTCCAGTTAGGTTATACTACGTGAAGGAAGCCAGAGAAAGGTATCACCTACTGTGTGGAATACTAATAGGAGAGAAAAATTGGATTTTTGCAGAAAGAAAGTATTATCACATAGATTCAGGGTTAAGTAACAATATCTTTCACTTTGGAGGGAGCACATGACTCAAACCTCTATAACATTTTTATGGTTTACTCAACAGCCAAAGGCTTTGCAAAATCTCTGATTCTAACATTTATGCTTATTCATAGGAAAAAATATGTTTTCAGCATCTTGAGAGCAAATAAAATTTTATAAGTCTATTTCACATACTTATTAAACAAAGAGAACATTTTTTAAAGGTCAAGCTACTATAGTTCCAAAACAGCAATAATTTCTCATTGCTGAAACAATTTGGAGTTTTCATATCTTATTTCATAATTTTCAGAAACAGATATAAAAGAATTATCCTCCAAAATTACACATACTAGAAAGAAAAGAAAGTTTTCATTAAATTTTTTTCCCCTTTAGTATTAGTTTCTTAAAGGGTACAGTAAATATTAATGATTAAAACTGTGTTTAATAAAAGTAAAGCTTTAGATTTGTAGGTTTATTTTATTCATTCATACAAAATTATAATTGCCCAAAATGTTCCTGAATTTGCTACCTTTTCAACGATTTAACCATTAACTACAAATTTAATTTCACTGGCTCCAAACTTGACCCAGACTCATTTTTCAGACTCCCAGATTTAAAATCTTGACTATTTTCTATTCCCAAAAAAGAAATATGTGGGTATCACTTATTGACTGAGAATCACATTAAGTACTTGGTTGCCAATAATTTAGCAGGCCATTTTGCGGATGGCCCATTAATAAACTGTTCTCCAAGATGATAATACCTCATTTAGAGGCTCCTATTTTATATATTTAAAAATTTTTGTTCTTGCTCAGTATTTATTTAAAAATATAAAGAGGAGGGAATCCATACACAATAAAAGTAAAAATAGAAAGGGAGATCTTGAAAAGATTGTATTTGCTAATGAATGTAAAATGGTAGACATTAAGATAATTCAAAAAGAAAAAGGAAATTTTATTAGTTGTAAATGTGCTTAATTCTTTAATTTTCTAATTACACTCTAATGTCACCGACAGTTTATCAAATTTTATCTTCCAGTTTATAATTCAAAAGTAAGTCATCCAAATCGAGTTAAATTAAGTATTCAACTCCAATGTTAGCAGTCTTATCATCATACCCAATTAGAACTAGACAAATGATTAAATAGCTGACTAAAATCTGACATTGGCTTTAACCCATTTACCTTTCTTATAATTTAACCAACTGTTTTTACAATATTTCTGATTCAGCTATTTTCCTCATTTGGACATCCTGCTTAAATGAAAACATCTTAGTGAAGTCATACACAGTTATAATATTGCACAACACGGTCAGACAGACTTTTTTATTTATGAGTTTCAAAAGAGACTCACCAAAACTTTGTGTTGATGAACATGTGTCACAGTTATAACACAGTATTGGGCTACTATTGTAGGTATGTGTCAATACTTCCATTATGAACCTTGCTGCTTTCATAGTTTTGTGTACTAGCTCTAAAGCTTGATTTGATTCTGACAAATAGAAGATTACTTTCAAAAGAAAAACAAGTACAAAATAAAGTAATACAGTACTAAAGAAAGTTCAATTGGTATAAAAGAAGAGTAGCGCATACTAATAAAAAGTAGCATGCTAAAAAAGTCACTTTAAAGATCATTTTTGTTAAACTATACTGAGAAAGTATAGCTTGAGATTTTAGGAGACTTGGGACAATAATAATCTCAGTTGTCTCATCTATAATTGAAAAAAGTAATCATTCAAAAGGCCCTCTATTTATAATTCATATTTGGGAGGAAAATAACTTAAAGATACACATATATACATACACAGAGACAAATAAGGTTAAAAATTTAAATGACTTAATTATTTCTTTATCTTCTTCAAGCTGGTCATATTGTTTCTGATATAATAAAAAAATCAAAATAAACACAGTTTAATTTTCTAGCAGAGTAACTTTAGTGTTTAACAAAGAGAAAAATGTGGAATTATTTTAATTAGAAATACTTTTTAATATAAATTATTTTGCTCATTGGAAAAGTACAAATGCAAAGTCAGTGCTCACATGGAAAACTTAAAGGTCAAGCAAGTAAATTTAAGATTCAGAGGGGTAAGATTCCTTTGTAGAAGTTATGAAGGAAAAAGATGGCTCTATTAAAAATGGATTTAGAGCCCTAACGAGTGTGGCTCAGTAGTAGAGCATCGGCTCTCTTCTCTCTCCCTCCCTCCCTCCCTCCCTCCCTCCCTCCCTCCTTCCCTTCTACTCTGTCTAAATATCAATGAAAAGAATATCCTCAGGTGAGGATTAACAACAACAACAACAAAATGAATTTAGAAATGAGGGTGCTGTCTTACCAGCAACTACTTTTCTTTGGTACAGATGGTTGAGTGGTCAAAAGAAGTCTTGAGGGCAAGAGTATTTTGGTATTCTTTTTTGAAGATCAAGTATTTTTTTGAAGATTCAATTATAATATCCTAGGGGCCCGGTGCACAAAAATTTGTGCACTCGGGAGGTCCCTCAGCCTGACTTGTGCCCTCTCGCAGTCTGGGACCCCTCTGGGGATGTCCACCTGCTGGCGTGCCTGGTCAGCCTGGGTGAGGGGCTGATGGCTGTTTGCAGGATGGCCAAGCCCCTCAGTGTGGACCCTTACCCCATTGGGGTGTGGCCAGCCTGGGTGACAGGCTGAGGGCCATTTTCAGGCTGACCACAGTCCCTTCAGGTTTTGGGTCCCTACTGGGGTACCTGGCCAGCCTGGGTGAGGGGCTGATGGCTGTTTGCAGGCTAGCCAAGCCCCCCAGTGGGGACCCTCACCCCATTGGGGTGTGGCCAGCATGGGTGACGGACTGAGGGCTGTTTTCAGACTTTCAGGCTGCCTACAGCTCCCATTGACCCAATGTCCCAGAAAAGCTGGCTGGAAGCAGGTTTCTGGGGTTTATTTATCTTCTATAATTGATACACTGTTCCTTTAAGCTAAGCATAAGCAGGTTTGGAAGCCTTCTGTCTGCTTCAGCTCATAGCTTCTATAATTAAGACAATGTTGCTTAATAGTTGCAGCCAGGACTGCTGTTTGCTTCAACTCTGAGGCTTCTATAACTGAGACAATGTTGCAAATATGTTGTTGCCTGGAGCTGGGAGAAGCCCAGCTGGCCGGCTGGCAAACAGTTTTACTCTTGCTGCAACGGAAGCTGCCAGTTTACTCTAGCAGCTCCGTGAGTGCCAGCCTTCATCTTGGCTGGGTTAATTTGCATACAGTCACTCTGATTGCCTGTTGGGCATGGCTTAGATGTCCCAAAGAAACGGTCAATTTCAATATTATGCTTTCATTAGATTAGATACTAGTCTCCAATTTTTGAGGAAAAGTATTTTTCATTTTAAAATGCTATACTTGCCCTAACCGGTTTGGCTCAGTGGATAGAGCATCGGCCTGCAGACTGGAGGGTCCCAGGTTCGATTCTGGTCAGGGGCATGTGCCTTGGTTGCGGGCACATCCCCGGGGGGGGGTGTGTGCAGGAGGCAGCTGATCGATGTTTCTCTCTCATCAATATTTCTGACTCTCTACCCCTCTCCCTTCCCCTCTGTAAAGAAATCAATAAAATATATTAAAAAAATAAAATAAAATGCTTATACTTAATTATACTGTTAAGTGTATTTACTAAAGCACTTGAAATATTTTATTACAAACTAGATCTCAGTATCTAAAGGAGAGTAATTTGTGAAATGACATTTCTAAAAAATAATCGTAAATATACGCACACACTTCTAGTGTGCCTGGCACATATATGATATTCAATAACTATTAAAGAGATGAATGAAAATGGCAGAAGATAGTCCTAGTATTGGTGGACTGCCTCCCTAGATAACACATAGGCATAAAACAATATATCTGTATTTTTTTAAAAGGTACTAGTTGGATCAATGTAGGTTCCATTTCAAAGTCTTCAGAAACAACATTTTAGAAAAAGAAAATCAAATTTTAGAGGTAAAATTACAAGGAAATCTTTTAGGTTTAATGAGAAACCACCTCAGGGTCTTTCATAGTCTGCAGGGTCTACTTTTCTTTCCTCTGCTGCTTAAGAGAGAGTAGCAGCAGAAGCACTGCAAGGAAGGAAATGAGGTAAGGTAAGCCAAAGTCTACCCCTGTGGAGTCTCTTTCTTTCAATATAACAAACACTAACTAAATATCTAGTATATGGTAGGCACCAACTCCCTTTTCATTCAGAGTAAATGCTCACTTGCACTGCTATTCCCTCTGACTGTGGGGCACTCTTGCTCGAGATATCCACTTGAGTAACTTCCTCACTTCCTCTAGGTTTGTTCAAAATGTTACCATCTAAACCAAACTACCCTAACCATCCCATTAAAAATTTTACCCCAACCCCTACTTCCAGTACTCCTGATTCCTTTAATCTGATTTAATTTTCTTTTTCCCTTAGCATTTACTATACTGTGACAATTATGTAAGTTTCTATTTATGTATATACTAGAGGCCAGTGCACAAAAATTTATGCACTGGTGGGGGGTCCCTCAGCCTGGCCTGTGCCCTCTTGCAGTCTGGGATCCCTCAGGGGATGTCCACCTGCTGGCATACCTGGACAGCCTGGGTGAGGGGCTGATGGCTGTTTGTAGGCTTTCCAAGCCCCCCAGTGGGGACCCTCATCCCAGGGGGGTGTGGCCAGCCTGGGTGAGGGTCTCAGGACCATTTTCAGGCTGCCCACAGTCCCTTCTGGGTGCCTGGTTGAAAGCAGGTATCTGGGATTGATTTAACTCCTATAATTGAAACTTCATTGCCTTGGTCCCCACCCTCCCCCCCCCCCGAAGCCTGGGTTGCCCCAGGTAACCCAAGGTCCCAGCCTAGCAGGTATCTGGGGTTTATCTTCTACAATTGAAACTTTGTAGCCTTGAGTAGAGCTCAGGGCTCACAGGGCCCTGGCTTCCTCTATTTCCCAGGGCAACTCCAGCTCTGTGGCTACTGCCATCTTAGTTGAGTTAATTTGCATATTTGCTCCTGATTGGCTGGTGGGTGTGGCTGGTGGGTGTGGCTGGTGGGTATAACCGAGTAAGGGTTAATTTGCATATTACTCTTTTATTAGATTAGATATATTTTTTATCATCTGACTCCCTTAGTTACAATGCAAACTCAAAAAGGGCATGGATTTTTGCATATTCTATTTATTGGTATATGTCATGCCTGGAACTATACCTGACACACAGTGGGTAATCAACAACTATCAGTCAAATAGATAAACAAGCTTTCTTAAACACCTGCTACAATCCAGGTATTGTCCAGGAGAACAGTCAGAGAAACAGCTACAAAAGCAATCACCTATAACACAATTGGGGCATATTTTACAAATATAGCATTAGTTGAACACAAAGTGAAATTACAAATGCTGCAAAATATGGTTTCATGAAGTCTATGAAAGCAATATAAAATTATAGGAAAATATTTCTAATTGAGGTGGCCAGCATAGACCAATAAGGATTAGAACATGAAAGAAGATTCAAAGGATAATGAATAGAATATTTGGCAAAGATTAATAAAAATCCTTAGGAAATTTGATTAAGCCCTCAAATTTTGCAAAAAGAATACTTTTATTAATCCTATTGAAAGAAAGAAATATGAAATAAAGGGTGTCATATTGTGCTATAATTTTGTCAGAAAAACTATGTAAAGATCATTATTTAATTCTCAATCCTATTAATTAGCTTATAGTTGAAATTATACGTACTTTTTTTAAGGTCTCAGATTTCAGGTTTCAACATAAAGGGCTAATCAAACTCCTCTCTCTCTCTCTCTCTCTCTCACACACACACACACACACACACACACACAACTACTACTACTACTACTACTACTACTACTATCACTATCACCATCAAACTAGCTCTTTTTCTAGATACTTCATCTTTAAACAGGTCACTTTATATGGTCTCTTTTGAGCACATTTTGTTCTCTGAGAATGAGCAGACAATGAAGAGGGCAAGATAGAAAATAAATAGAAAAGACAGATGATTTTCACAGCAAAGCCCTGCTGGAAAGACTGGATCAATGTTTGTTTAATAAGAGTTATGCTTTTTAGCCCTGGCTGAGTGGCTTAGTTGGATAGAGCGCTGTCCTATACACCAAGAAGTTGTAGGTTTGATTTCTGGTTGGGCACATAACTAGGTTGTGGGTTCAATCCCCAGGCAGGGTGCATACAGGAGGCAATCAATGGATGTTTTTCTTTCACTGTCTCTAAAAATTAATAAAAACATATCCTTGGGTGAAAATTTTAAAAAAAGAGTTATGCTTTTTAATAAACAAACCAAAGAAAATAAATAACTTTATATGATATATTCAGCTGAGAAAGAAAAGCTTAATCAGAATCTCTGGCAAAGGATGCAATTGGTCACTTGGACCACAAGATGGAAGCACCAGTGAACTTGAAGGCAATAAAAACAAAAAGTAAGAAAGAGCTTCTTCAGCATTAAAATTAAAAAACTAATTTTATTAAATGTATACCTTCCTAAGTAATTTTATAAAAATGGAAATTTATTCTAACAATCAAACAGTGAAGTCTGCAATATGGTTCTGTTATAATTCTCTACCTAAGCCCATTCAATTGTCAAATCTCAAAAGCAAACATGTCAACCCAATTTTGTAATTCTTGCAGAGTGACCAACACTTAAAGTCTTCAAATACCAACAAAAATGAATTGAACTGAGCAGTACTTAGAAAAGTAAGAGGGCTAAGTAATAGTTTCACATGATTTACATTGGTGCAGAGAAACTGGGTTCTATGCAAAGAAATACAAATAGGCAAACACAATACAAATGGAGTACATTGCTAAACAACCTTGATAAATCAACTCTAGATATGTTATTTTTCTCATTAGTTATAATTCTTCCACCAATACACAGTAAACATGACAAGTCCAAGGAAAGGTGTCTAATTCACAGTATTTAATAGTTATTATCATTATTGTTATTAATATTACTATTATCAATGTAAAGCAATTATGAAATCCTCAAAGCAAAAGAGGACATTTTTCTCTTACATGAAATATTTTCGGCCTCATTTAGAAATAGATATAACGTAGCTTAGTCATCCATTCATTAATAGTTTACATTTCTTCTCTAAAAGTCCGATATTTCCTTGACAGGGAAAGGCAGAATTCAAGATTAAGATTCCTTAAATTCAGTTTAAAGCTAATATGACTGTGAACACATTTCCTCCTTCTGTTTTTCTCTTGGATGAAGGTATGACACAGATGTGGTTCTACTAGTGTGAGATAGGAGTGCAATAAAAAACTCCAGGGATTTGTTGGTATTTATCCTTCACCAAAATACAATGTTGAAGTATATGCATGCATACACACATAAGTTAAGGGAATTTAATAAGCAACTGAAATAGTCTCAGAGGAAAACACTATTAAGAAATGAAATTTTAAAATGAAGATCAGAATAAAGTACAACCTTCTGATAACCCTGACACAATCTATATAAAACGTATAACCCAGCCTGTGTGTTTCAGTGATTGAGCATCAACCTATGAACCAGGGGTCACAGTTCAATTCTTGGTCAGAGTACATGCCGGGGTTGTGGGCTTGATCCCCAGTGTGGGATGTATAGGAGGTAGCCGTCAATGTTTCTCTTTCATTATTGATGTTTCTATCTCTCTTTCCCTCTCCCTTCCTCTCTGAAATCAATAAAATATTTTTTTAATGTTTATAATTATTATTTTATATTCCAAAAATTTAAACAAAGTTTAAACAAAGTTTAAACAAAATTTAAACAAAGTTCAACTTTTCAAAGATACCCCTGAATAGAAAGCATGTTTTAGCTAAAATAATAAGTTCTTTTAGGGTAATCTATCAATTTGATGATGTCCATGGTGATGATTATATGTTCACTAAAAGCTCAAGACAATATATTACTTACTGTTGGTAAAATTGTATGCATGATTTTTAAATTTTTTGGTCAATTCTTTAAGATACAATTGCCACTTACATCATTGTGCATTACTGAGTAGGAATAATTCATAGTGTCCTTTTAAAATTCCTGTCTTAAAAGTTAGCAGGTAATAAAGCAGTAATGCAGGGTTTATTTGGAATATATATATATGTGTGTGTGTATAAATATATATACATATATATGGGTGCATATATATATATATGTGTGCATATATATATATATATATATACACTCAATTATTTTAGAAAAAAAGATTCCTCTCTGAAATCAGTTTGAAGAAAATATTTAATAATCTGACAGCCTTCATTGTTTTAAACAATTCTGCCACCTGCTGGAAAAATTGAAAATGTCTTCATTATTTCCTAAATGTTAAGATTATCACATTCAATCGAGCTGCATCATGATCTTCCAATTACCCACTGAAACAAGACACACCTTCTTAATAATTTTGACCATTTAATTTGTCTAATTCTTAATAACTATGTTGTTTTTTGTTTTTGTTTTTTGCTTAACATCACCCAAGGATATTTTCCCATTGATTTTTAGGGAGAATGGAAGGGAGAGGGAGAGAAACATCAATGTGAGAGAAGCACATTGATTGGTTGCTTCCCACACACCCCTGGACCAGTGCAAGGGATCGAACCTGCAACTGAGGTACCTAACCAGGGACCCTTCAGTACGCAGCCAATGTTCTATCCACTGAGCCATACCAACTAGGGCCTTAATAATTATGTCTTAATTGAATATTAAATTATTAAAGTTTTTAGTACATTTAAATACTAAATACAAATAGGTTGAAGTGACATCATCAAAAACAGCTAAATAAGTACATATAACAGTGGATGATGCAGGTTTTGAATTATCAGATGATATGTTCATCCTAAAAGGAAAAAAACTAGATTGGGTAACTTAACAGAAGTTTGATGCTAGCAACAAAACTAAACTTAGAAGGTCACTGATTAAGCTAAGTCCAAATAGGAACCACACTAGAAAAGTTATGGAAAAGACATGCGAGTCTTTTAGTCTCTGAAGAATAATTTGGCCTATTTATCATAAATAAAAATATACCTTGCTCTGGCCAGGTGGCTCAACTTGTTGGAGTGTCGTCCTGTACACCAAAAGGTTGTGGGTTCAATTCCTGGTCAGGGCACATACCAAGACTCTGTGTTCCATTCCCATTCCAGACACATACAGGAGGCAACCGACTGATGTTTCTTTCTCACATTGATGTTTTTCTCTCTCTCCCCTTCTTCTCTCTCTAAAAAAATCAATAAAATCATATCCTCAGGTGAGAATTTAAAATATCTATTTATCTTAATCACCTGTTTTAAGATTTTCTAAAACAACTTTCTCATTTCCTGTGATTTTAAAACATTTTTGTTTTTATATTTATAATTCTGGGTCCATACATATCTCAATTCATTTAACAGCTGTTTTTTGAGTACCTGCTCTGTACCCAGGTATGTATACATGATTCTCATTTAAGTATTCAGAACGAAACAATCACCCATGTTTAAAATGAGGATAATAATATCTAGTTATATGATTGTTGTAGATACATGAAAAAATCAGAGTTCACACTAAATGTATGCTATCTTTCATTAATGTAAGCATTACTAAAAAGATTGGAGGCTATGTTGAGAACAAAATGGAGAAGAAAATATATTTCTAATTTGTTTCAAATTAAATATGCAAACTTCAGTCTAAAATAGCCACTAATTCATGTTTATGTTATTTATTTTCCCAAATGTTATTGAGTTTACTAAAGAATCTCTCTCTAAAGAGAGAGAGAAAGAGAGCAAGAGAGAGAAGCCCAGCAATCAAAATGGTGGAATGACCAGAACGACTGGTCAACCAGTCACTATGATGCACATTGATCACCAGGAGGCAGACACTCAACGCAGGAGCTGCCCCCTGGTGGTCAATGCGCTCCCACAGTGGGAGCTGACCGGGATGAGCAGCACTCCCACAGCATATGATCCCCGCAGGGCACAGCCCCACAGTGCATGAATCCATGTTCCGGGCCTCTAGTACTATATGAGGGGGATATATAGCTAAACAGATAAAGGTAATAACAGGTCAGAAACTGAAGCCAATAAATCTAAGATACATAGAATGAATATATTTTGCATAAAGCAGTGCTGAATAAATATTTGTCCCTGGAGAAAAACAATAAATGATACAGGATGAGATGGAAGGCAAACTCAGCAGTGCTTACTGGCCTGTGAATCAGCACAGACACACGGGCTACACTGGAAAGAATCTATATGGGTTTCTAAAAAGAAGCAGTGACAAAATCCTATACTTAGAGCAGCAGGACTGACAGCAAGGGCAAATAAGTGGTAAGAGTCAAGTCCAAGGAATTTGGAAATGCCACCAGTGCCCCCACAGGGAGTTCTAGCTATCACTAATATGAACTACTTGTAAGATGTCACAAAATAAGGTTAAAAGAAAAATAAAAGACTTAACAATAGCATGTGCTAAGTATCCCAGTGAACTCTGTCCCCCTTTCTCAAAGGCTACTACAACGCTGACTTGATACTGACACTTAAGATTCCCATTTGCAGAGGCTGAAAGTGAAGGCATCCTTCCAGCAGTACATCAGAAAGATCATACACCATGACTAAGTAGGATTTATCCCAGGGATGCAAGGATGGTACAATACCCGCAAATCAATAAACGTGATACATCACATAAACAAATTGAGAGATAAAAACCACATAGTCATATCTATTGATGCAGAAACAGCATTTGACAAAATCCAACACCCATTTTTGATAAAAACTCTCAGCAAGGTGGGAATAGAAGGATCATATCTCAACATAATAAAAGCCATCTATGACAAACTGATAGCCAACATCATACTCAATGGGCAAAAACTAAAACCATTTCCCCTTAGAACAGGAACAAGACAGGGATGCCCACTCTCACCACCCTTGTTCGACATAGTACTGGAAGTATTAGCCATTGTGATTAGACAAGAAGAAGAAATATAAGGCAACCAAATTGGAAAAGAAGAAGTAAAACTGTCCTTATTTGCAGATGGCATGATATTGTACATAAAAAACCGTAAAGACTCCATCAAAATATTTTTAGACTTAATAAATTCAGCAATGTAGCAGGATACAAAATTAACACCAAGAAATCTATGGCATTTCTATACAAAAATAGTTAACTTGCAGAAAGAGAGACTAAAAAAGCAAACTCATTTACCATCGCACCAAAAAAAGTAAGATACCTAGAAATAAACTTAACTAAAGATGTAAAGGACCTCTACTCAGAAAACTACAGGATGTTGAAAACAGAGGTAGAAGAAGACATAAACAGATGTTTCTATCTCTCTCTCTCTCTCTCCCTTCCTGAAATCAATAAAAATATATTTAAAATATCTTTTAAAAGAAGTAGCTTTTCCCCAACATCCACTAATTAAAAAAGCAGTGTGTGTTTGGCGGGGAGGGAGGAATCAACATAAAGAGAGAATGCATAAATTACAAGAGGCTTAAAAACATAGTAGCAACCAAAATGTAAAGCAGCTCAATTTATACAAACTGCAAAAATAAGAAAACAAATCAATCAATACATAAGAGCATGATAGGACAACTAAGGAAACATGTTCTCAGGTGAGGATAAAAAATAAAATGTAAAATAAATAAATACATTAATAGCAGGCATCACTGTTACCTTCTATCTGCTATCTCTGCCTTTCCAGCCAACCAATTTCATTTTGGGAACATCAGCTTTAGCTCAGTTTTAGGAAAAGTAAGAGTAGGATTACTATTTAGCAATAAAAAGCAACAACTGACACAAGATGAAACTCAACTGCATTGTGCTATGTGAAATAAACTAGATTCAAAAGCCTACACCCATATAATCCCATTTAAATGATATTCTAGAAAAGAGAAAACCACAGGGACATAAAACAGATCAATGGTTACCACGGTCTGGGTCGGGTGAGGGAATGAAGCACTAAGGGGTAGGAGGGAATTTGCTGGGTTTGGGTGGGGGGTGGGGGGTGAGTGAAGGAATTGTTCTATATCTTGATTGTGGTAACGATAGTTACATGACTCTAAGCATTTTTCAAGAGTCATAAAACTGTACACCAAAAAGTATAAAATTTACTGAAGGTAAGTTATACTTCAATTACAAGTCAATCTGATGTTTTGCGTATTTCTAAACGTTACTGATAACTTATAGAAAAGAGATATCTTTCTTCTCTCTGCTTAAAATCTGCCGTAGAATTCACTACACAAGCTTCTCCGTGGACTTTTTTTTTTTTTTTAAAAAAGAGCTATTCCTCGCCCAGAAAGAGTTTAGCAGCTCATCAGGGAAACATCTAAAATATTAAACTAAGTTACAGAAAAAGGCTAGGCAAACAATTTTGAGTGGTAAATCACAGAATGCACTTTATATGCGCTGAATGAGGAAGGAAAAAGCAATTCCCTTTTGTCAAGAGTTAAGAGAAATGAACGGAAACACAATTTTGGGTAAGTCTTACTGCCTCTCAATATAATGGTTATTCTTTTCATCTCTCACTTTGAAGTGAAGGGGCTGAGACTTGTGGAGGACAAATGCTCCCTGATCCCTCAACTCTCGGACGCCAAAGCTGAAATTCTAAACCAAGCCTTTCGGACTCCACGGCCTGCGATCTTCGGCACCGCGGTGCGGGGGCCCCGCAGGCGAGGTTGTGACTGCCGCTAGGTGATGCGATTTCAGCGCACAGGCACGCCCCCAAAGCCTCAAATTTCACTAAGTACTTCGCACGAATTCAACACAGAAACCTCACGATTGAGAGCCACGTACTGTAAAGGGAGCTCAGCGGGACCTTGGGGTGAAAACCGGCTGGAAGGGTAGCGTGGAGCCTTGCGGGGACCTCTTTTCCACCCGGTTCCTGTGCACTGACGTAGGTCTGATCGGTGTTGGACCTCAGGAAAGTGACGCATGGAGACCGTGCCGAGCTCCTGGAAACAAGGTCAACGCGAAGACAGGCGACAGCGGAGGCGCAGAAGAGACTCCCCTTCAACTGCGCCACTCCGGCCGCCCCAGCGGGGCACAGGGGGAGGAAAGGCCCCTTGTCTGCCCCTCGCAGGACCTTGGCTAAAAGACCTCCGTGGACTAGGCCCCGTCTACGTCGCCCAAAGGCAAGGACCAACACTGGGGCGTCAGATGCCCGCGTGGCGGCCGCGCGGGCGGAGACAGGGGTGTGCGGAGCTCGCGGGGGTCCGGCCGGGCGCGCGGACCGAGGGCTGCGGCGCACGGACGGCGGGCACGCTGCGGGCCGGGCCGCGGCACGAAAGCGATCAGTGAAAATCACCAAAGTGAAGGGGTGGCGGGGCGAGCGTCCGCGGACTGTCCCCTCCGGTGACATCACAGTGTCGCACGTTGCATTAGTTTACGAGACGCCCTCACTTCTCCCCCAGTGACCGTTGCCCCGTCAGCTCACCTCTCCAGTTCTTATACGCCGGGACATAGTAGTATTTGTTCCCGAACTGGTCTGTGCCCACGAGCTCCTTCACTTCCTTGGACAGCGCCCTCCACGCGGCGCGGAACAAATCCTGAGACCAACCCATGTCTGCCCCCCGGACCCCTGAGTGAGCTGCTGCAGCGTCCGCCGCGGCGGTAACCAGAACGCCCCGCCCGCCAATCCGAGAACCCCCACTGGTCTCACGCCCTCCCAGTAACGGCGCTCACCATTCGTCAGATGGCTTCTTGGCTGTAC
Source organism: Murina feae (assembly GCA_004026665.1). Lineage (NCBI taxonomy): Eukaryota > Metazoa > Chordata > Mammalia > Chiroptera > Vespertilionidae > Murina > Murina feae. Next base: position 15,745 of record PVJC01020312.1, read on the forward strand.
CAATGGGAGGCTCCGTTGTTAGAGCCCCGCCCCCGAGCCCTGTCATGGCCGCGTCCTGTGTACCTACTTGCACAGAAGACCGGGATGCTAGGGTTTCTGTGGGCGCGACAAGCCGGACTGGACGACCCTCTTCACCTACGAAGAGCGGAGTCCACACGGAGGTATGGAAAACTTGGCTCTTTTTTTCTATTAGGCCAGTTAAAAATTGGACCAAGAGCTGTGTTACCCTTGCCTCACACTTTCTGGCCTTATTACGTATCACTTTCCTCTTACCAAACTCGGCTTTACTCTTCTTTTGGTGCATGTACCAAAATTCCGAGTATGTACACGCATGTGGCTAGAATGTATAAGAATGCCAGCCTCCCAGAAGGAAACGCCCTTACTTCTCTCCCAGTGACTGGTCGCATATTGTTTGCTCCAAATAGTGTAGGCACAGTGCACCCTTCTCATCCAGTGAACCATTCTCATCCCAGAAACCAGGCAAGGGCAAATCTTGCAAGCAAGCCTGTCTAAGGATGGCAGTTTCGGACCTGCTATATTAACTCTTTTTTTTTTTTTTTTTGCACACCTTCCACACACACCTCACCACTGTTTCCCTATCTTATTACCCTCCCACTTTCCCTTCATTTTAATCTCTCATAGTTCCCAAACAATTCAGTCCTAAAGTCTTTAGGTTGGGCAGAGGTAGGCTTCCAAACAGGAATTAGGTTGGCCCAAAGTGACAGTTCAAAGCCTGAGGGGGTGGTCTGCATGTGGGAACTCACAAGCTCAAGGCCGAAACGGTGTGTGGAGGAGCAGAAATCAAAGCCCAAGCCTCCTGAGTAGCATCCTTGTTGGGGAAGGGGATGGTAGTGATGAAGGGGATGGTAGTGATGTTGGGAGATGAGTTATATACGGGGGACTAGCCAGATAAATAAATACATTAATGATCATGAAAGCCATGTTTCTCATTGTTAGAAGAGAACTCAAGGAAGGAATGATTGATTACCTTGGCACAAGTTTGTTGTGTATTTTACTTGTTACAAGAAACACATATTACTGTCATAATTTGAATAATCAAATGGAAAAATAATTTAAGAAGAAATGGGATTTCAATGGGAACAACTATTTTCTGGTGGAAGTTCAGAAATGTCAGGACAGCATGGTGATCTGGAGAAAAATAAGTCAGAGTTCAGATGCAGTTCAGCTAATTATTAGATGAATGACCATGGACAAATTACTTATATCTTAGTTTAAAATTCAGGAAAAGCACTTAATAGTATAACCTACTATCTAGGAAATCTTCCAGTTAGAATTACCACCTTATTACACTTATTATTACCACTGATTACAACAATGTCATTAAATAGCAGGTTTTTAATATTAACTATTATTGTTATTGGGCAAGGTCAGAGAAATAGTAAGTGAACCTAAGGCTAAACTGTCTTCCAGAAGACAAAGGGGCATGTATACCTTTAAATCAACTGCTACTGCTAAAATGATATCCAAAATGCTTTAAATTATCAGTACTGCTATAAAAATATCAGTCTAAAACTTTTCTAGCACTGCATTGTTTTAAAAAACTGATTAATTTAGTGGGGTAAACATTTCATATAAATTAGCATCATATTCATCAATAATGAATTTAGAAATCATTCTGGTTAAATTAATGTACATTATCTTCAACATGCAAGAGATTGAGACAAATTTTAATAGTTAACATTCACTAGGCACTTACTATGTCTAGGCATTGTAATGAGCACTTATGTACTAGAGGCTTGATGCACAAAAATTTGTGCGCTTGTGGCAGGCAAGGGTGGGTGGTGGCGGGGGAGGGGGGTGTCCCCTCAGCCTGGCCTGTGTCCTCTTACAGTCTGGAACCCCTCAGGAGATGTCCATCTGCTGGCTTAGGCCTGCTCCCCTGGGATCGGGCCCAGGCTGGCAGTCAGACATCCCTCTGGCAGCCTGGGAGCCCTTGAGAGATGTCCACTTGCTAGCGGGGAGCAGGCCTAAGCTACAGTAGGACATCCATAGCGCTGCTGAGGAGGCAGGAGAGGCTCCAACCACCATCGCTGTTTTGGCAGCCGGCAGCCTGGCTTGTGGCTGAGCAGAGCGTCCCCTGTGGGAGAGCACTGACCACCAGGGGGCAGCTCCTGCATTGAGCGTCTGCCCCCTGGTGGTCAGTGTGTGTTGTAGTGACCAGTCATTCCCAGTGGTTCTGCTGTTAGGGTCAATTTGCATATTACCCTTTTATTATATAGGATTAACTCATTTAATCTTAATAGCCTGATCAGAATAATGATGGCTTGCAGTTATGGAATATCAGAAGTTTCATTCATCTTAATTTATGAGAGTACTTATTAATTTTATTTATAAATATTTAATTGGCTTTATTTAAATGTTGCCTAATTGTTGAGTTAAACATACTCATTTTGAATTTACATCTAAGGCATAAGAAATACTCCTGAGAATTTATTTAACATGCTGTAATTTAAGCTTTTGTCCACTAGGTGTCCTCAGCTGAATTGATCAATTTAAATTTTCATGAAAATTTGTCCCTAAATATCTAAATAAAAATTTAATAAAATACACTTTTTAAATTAAGCTTAAAGGTCTGGGTAAAGAAGATGTGGCACATATACACAATGAACTACTATTCAAGCATAAGGAAGGATGAAATAGCATTTGGCCCTGACCGGTTTGGCTCAGTGGCTAGAGCGTCAGCCTGCAGACTCAGGGGTCCCAGGTTCAATTCCCATCAAGGGAATGTACCTTGGTTGTGGGCACATCCCCAGTGGGAGGTGTGCAGGAGGCAGCCGATCAGTGTTTTTCTCTCATTGATGTTTCTAACTCTCTATCCCTCTCCCTTCCTCTCTGTAAAAAATCAATAAAGTATATTTAAAAAAGAAAAAGAAATAGCATCATTTGCAACAACGTGAATAGACCTTGAAAACATAATGCTAAGTGAAATAAATCAGTCAGAAAAAGCTAAGAACCATATGATTTCATTCATATGTGGGATATAAAACTGAAATTAGTGAACACAAACAGCAGTGTGGTGGATATAGAGGGAAGGGCAGCGGTTCTCAACCTGTGGCTCACTACCCCTTTGGGGGTTGAACAACCCTTTCACAGGGGTCGCCTAAATACATCCTGCATATCAGCTATTTACATTATGATTCATAACAGTAGCAAAATTACAATTATGAAGTAGCAACAAAAATAATTTTATGGTTGGGGGTCACCACAACATGAGGAACTGTATTAAAGAGTCACGGCATTAGGAAGGTTGAGAACCACTGGATTAGGGGCTAAGGAGTCCTAATATATGGTGACGGTAGAAGATTTGACCTTGGGTTGGGAACACATAGTATAATATACAGATCTTGTAATCTAGAAACACACATCTGAAACCTATATAAATTAAGTATAAGATAGTACTTCAGGAAAAATTCTTTACATATAATTGTTAGTACTGGTGATATTTTAAAAATTTGTGTAAGGTCTTTAAAAATCCATAAAAACTTTTTTAATTTTTTTATTATTTTTTATTTTTAAAATATATTTTATTTATTTTTTTACAGAGAAGAAGGGAGAGGGATAGAGAGTTAGAAACATCGATGAGAGAGAAACATCGATCAGCTGCCTCCTGCACACTCCCTAATGGGTATGTGCCTGCAATCAAGGTACATGCCCTTGACTGGAATCGAACCTGGGACCCTTGAGTCTGCAGGCTGATGCTCTATCCACTGAGCCAAACCGGTTAGGGCCATGAAAACTTTTGTATATCTGGTAGAGATTTAAACATTACTTGCATTTTTTAAGTCCCCCATCCCCCTAAGGATATGTCTTTATTGATTTTAGAGAGGTAGGAAGGAGAGGGGGGAGGGAGGGAGGGAGGGAGGGAGAGAGAGAGAGAAATATGGATATGAGAAACACTGGATTGAACCCAAACCTGTAACCTTTTTGGCATATGGGATGATGCTTCAACCAACTGAACCACCTGGCCAGGGCCTAGTTGTGATTTTTATACCATATGTAATCTTAGTAAGATTAAGGGCTTTTTTATGTTTAAATTATTTTCTTATTGTTTAATTTTATCTCCTCCCTCCCCCACTTGTTTAATTTTTATATTTTTTTAAAGGGTTTTGGGACTGGAGTTAAACAAGGACAGAGATATTGAAAGGATCCACAGCAATGGAGTTAACAGCCTGGACATTGAACCTGTTGAAGGAAGATAGTAAGTTTATACATTTTTCTTTCTAAGTGAGAAGCAGTAAAATCTTGCTTTCAGATTAATTATGTAAAGGTTCATAAAGTTTAAATTGTAAAATTTTAATCTGGTATTACTAATTTCAAATAAATACAGAGCCTACAAAATTTTGCCAGATAGACATTTCCAAACTACTTTAATATAAATATATTCATTTTTTACGCAGAAAGCATTTAAGTGCTGGGATATGTAACTGTTGTTGCTACTCTCAAGGAGACTGTTGGGGGGGGGGGGATATTAAAAAGTAAGTGTATTTTAAAACATTAAGTTTTAAGCAAACCAGACTTTTATTTGGTTTTACCACTTATTAGTTGTGTGACCACTTATCAGCCGGGTGACCGTGAACAATTTATCTAACTTTTCTAATTCTTAGTTGCCTTAGCTATACAATGGGAACAATAATACCAAGAAGTTTATTGTGAAGATTCATTGAGATTATGAATCTCATTATATATAACACTAGAAGCCCAGTGTATGAAATTTGTGTCCTCGTGGGGAGGCGGGGAGTCCCTCAGCTTGGCCTGTGCCCTCTCAACAGTCTGGGAGCCCTCAGGGGATGTCTGACATCCATAGCACTGCTGCACTTGCCAGCTGTGAGCCCAACTTCTGGCTGAGTGGCGTTCCTTCTATGGGAGTGCACTGACCACCAAGGGGACATCTGCCCCCTTGGTGGTCAGTGCGCATCATAGCAACCGGTCATCCCGTGGTTGGGCTGAAACCAGCTCTCCAACATCCCCCAAGGGGTCCTGGACTGCAAGAGGGCACAGGCCAGGCCAATTGGTGCATGGGACCCCATTGGTGCATGATTGTGGCTGGCAAGGGACACAGTAGGTTGGCCAACCTACCACGTCCCTCACCAGCCCCAGGTGTGTCTGGCCCGACTCGCTCAGTCCCAATCGGCCAGACCCCAGCAGCAAGCTAACCTACGGGTTGGAGCGTCTGCCCCCTGGTGGTCAGTGCACATCATAGTGAGCAGTTGAGCAACCTTAGCATATCATTAGCATATTATGCTTTGATTGGTTGAATGGCCGACCGGACACTTAGCATATTAGGCTTTTATTATACTATAGGATGATTGGCATAGGACCTGGCATATCATTACTGGTTGCCATTACTCCTATTAATCCAAAGTATTATCACCTATACTTTTATACCATTTGGTCCATTTCCCACACAATAGCTGAAGTGCTTAGAAAAATGCAAATCAGAACATGTCATTACCCCACTTAAAATTCATCTTGACCCCCACATGACTACAGGAAAGTTCAAAACCCATCATGTAGTCTGTCCTATATAATAAAAGCCTAATATGCCTGGCTGATCATCCCTAACCTCTCTATCTGCCTGCCTGATTGTCCCTAACTGCCTCTGCCTGCCTGCCTGAATGCTCCTAACTGCCCTCCCTTGCCAGCCTGATCAAACCCCCAACTGCTCTCCCCTGCCAGCCTGATCTCACCCCCAACTGCCTGATCACCCCCAATTGCCCTCCCCTGCCAGCCTGGTTGCTCCCAACTGCCCTCCCCTGCCAGCCTGATCTCACCCCCAACAGCCCTCCCCTGCCGGCCTGATCTCACCCCTAACTGCTCTCATCTGCTAGCCTGATGACCCCTGACTGCCTCTGCCTGCCTGATTGCCCCTAACTGTTCTTCCCTGCCAGTCTGATCTTGTCCCCAACTGCCCTTCCCTGCCAGCCTGGGTTGCTAGGCTCCATTCCCAGTAGGGGGCATGCAGGAGGCAGCCAATCCACCCTAATATGCAAATCAACCAAACAGTAGAACAACTGGTCACTATGACATGCACTGAGCACTAGGGGGCAGACGCTCAATGTAGGAGCTGCCCCTTGGTAGTCAGTGCGCTCCCCCTGTGGGAGCTGGGCTTATGGCTGACGAGCACAGCAGAGGTGGCAGGAGCCTTTCCTGTCTCCACAGCAGTGCTAAGGACCCCTCCACTCCTCCAGTGCATGATGTCATGCACAGGGCCTCTAGTGTCAAATAAAAAGGAAGTGGAAGCCTGGGGTGGCAAGGTGTGTGATGAAGGGGGTTAATGGAGGTGGTGGGAAGGGAGGACATCTGTAATACTTTGAACAATAAAGATAAATTTAAAAAAGAAAGAAATAGAGAAAGGAAAAGGATTTAAGAGGTAGAGACATATATAGATGACAGGCAAAGGAGTTCCACCACATATATAATAGGAGTTCCCAGAGAATAGACCCAAAGGAAGAGAACAGAATAAATATTGAAACTATAATCTAAGAATACTCTCCTAGAAGAAATAAGATCTGAAATTACCTGTAAGGGAAAGAAATTTATAATGTTAGCAAATATTTACATATTTTGGGCTTTATCCGAAGCAATGAAGTTTCTTATCTTAGGTGTTCAAGGAAATAAGATGTGAGTCAAAGATTTTATATCCAGTCAGATTTTTAAGGACAGACAAAGTGTCAATAACATGCAAGAATTCAGGGAATATGGTTTTTGGGAATCTACCAGAGAATAAAATCAGAGAACCAGAATGAATAGTCAGTAACATGAGGATTGATGGTAAGCAATAACATTAGCAAATAGCAATACTTTATATCTAGTCTAATGAAAGAGTAAGATGCAAATTAACTATCACTCTGAGACACCTAAGCCATGCCCACCAGCCAAACCACGCCCACCAGCCAATCAGAGCAGCTGCATTAACCCAGCCAAGATGGTGGCTGGCAGCCACGGAGCTAGAGCAAACAGGAGGCTTCCGTTGCACCAGTGATGGAGTTAAAACTGCCTGCCTAGGCCGGCCGGGCCTCTGCTCAAGGCAACATTGTTTTAATTATAGAAGCCACAGAGCTGAAGCAAACAGGAGGCTTCATTGCCTGCCAGGCAGCAACAAAGTTTCAATTATAGAAGATAAATAAACCCCAGAAACCTGATTCCAGCCAGCCTCACTGGGACATTGGGTCAATGGGAGCTGTGGGCAACCTGAAAACAGCCCTTAGCCCCTCACCCAGGCTGGCCAGGCACCCCAGTAGGGACCTGAACCCTGAAGGGGATGTGGCCAGCCTAAACATGGCTCTCAGCCCCTCACCCAGGCTGGCCACAACCCCATGGGGTGAGGGCTCCACTGGGGGGGCTTAGCCAGCCTGCAAACAGCCATCAGCCCCTCACCCAGGCTGGCCAGATATGCCAGCAGGTGGACATCCCCCAAGTGGTCCCAGACTGCAAGAGGACACAGGCCTAGCTGAGGGACCACCCCCCCCCCCCCGCCAAGTGCACAAATTTTTGTGCACCGGGCCCCTAGTAGATATATAAATTCATAGGTCTTTATCTCTTCCCTACTAGATTTTAAACTCTGGGAAGATAGGAATCATGCCTATCTTGTTCACAGTTGTATTTGCAGGTCTCAAAGTTGAATGAATAGAGTAAAAATGTTCATAATGGAAAGAATCTAATATTTATTGATCACCATTTTTTTTTTGCCAGGCAATATAAAAGGCACTTTGCATGTTACTTTTATATTTACATCAACTTTATGATTTAATTGAAACTGTCCTCCTTTTCTAAAATGTTTGAAGACTGAAACAGGTAAAGTAACTTGCACAGGATCAGATAGCTAGCTGGCATCAGTAATAATCAGCTAGTCTATCTGATTCCATTTCTATTTAGCACAATTATAATTAGGACATTAAAATTACTTTGTAATATTTTACTTTCTAGTAAGAAATATCCTTTGTTATTGTGTTTCTACTGTCCTTTCTTTGTGGTATCGTGAAGGTAAATTTTAAATGATCACAATGAATTTTCATATTCATTCAGCAAATATTAGATTAAGAAAGTTTAGTTTATTGAAGTCTAGATTGTTTTACTTGGTATTTGTGGGCATACTATATGTGGGTTTTTAAAGATTAGTAATTTTCAGAAATATGTAAACAAATAATTGAACTACATAAAATGATAAACGTTAACTTTTTTATTATTAGCATGTTATCAGGTGGTTCAGATGGTGTGATTGCACTTTATGATCTTGAGAATTCCAGCAGACAACCTTGTTACACATGTAAAGCAGTGTGTTCTCTTGACAGGTGTGTATTAAAGATGTAATTCATTAATTTATAAAAAGTTGAGTGTTTTTTGCATCACATACTATTTCATAGTTTTGCAGACTATGAAAATAGCAATCACGAATGAATGTCTCAAGCAACTTGTTCACATGATATATTTACTTGGGTATTCCTCGGCATTTTCTTAAAAAATAATAACAAATTCAGGTGTAGTTGTTTTTAATGAGACATTCCAAAAACATCATTTTTCAAAAGGATTTTATTTAAAAACTTTTGATTATGTGCTTTTTTAAATGTAAGTTTTTATTGATTTCAGAGAGAAAGGGAGAGTTAGAGAGAAACATCAATGATGAGAGAGAATCATGGATCGGCTGTCTACTGCACGCTCCACACTGGGGATGGAGCCTGCAACCTGAGGATGTGCCCTTGACCCGAATTGAACCTGGGACCCTTCACTCCGCAGGCCAGTGCTCTATGCACTGAGTCAAACCAGCTAGGGCTTATATGCTTTTTATTCTCTATTTACATGGTATGCTTCAGTGAGCTATTCGCTTTTAGTACCACTCAGAGTAAAAGTCATTTATGATTCTCTCAGCTGCTTTAAACACAAATTAGATTTTTCAGTTGATGTTAGTAGAACAAAAAGATTAATGGCTAGAAGCAATGAATATACTAGCAATCCCTCACCAAAGACATGCACAAGCATACACAGCCCTCTTACCTGTCTACTTACTTAAAGCTTCCTAACTTAAAAACATACCTCTCTTTGTCTTGAATTTTCTGACTATTCTTTACTGTCTTTCCAGGCTTGGAAGAATTATTTTTAAGGTTTTAATAAAATGTTTTGTGGTTTTAATAAAATGTTTTATTTGTTCATAATCATCACTTCTTGTCACCTGTATCTGATCTGATGTTGACAAGACCTTTGAATTTACAGAAGGAATAGGTGTTGAGCAAATGTTTTTAAGAGGAAAAAGTCATGAACATTAATATACCAACCACTCTGTATCAAAGCTGTTCTCAAGGCATTAGAAGAGGTGTGTGAGTCCATGAAATGTTTAAGGGATTTATGATTGTTTCTTGGCTCTGGTGCTTCATTTTGAAAATATAGACTTAGGAAATATTTCTCTGAGCCTCAGGTTCTTACAAGGTTTCTGTGAGAAATGAAATATTATTTGAATGAAATACTATCTTTCAAAAAGCACACTGGAAACTGTAAAGCCACTGTTTGAATTTAAAGTAATAAAATTGTAGGGAAACTTAATACAAAGCAAGCTACCATCTAAAATACTCTAAAATGTGGTTTCTTATAAAACTTATACCATTTTATAGTCTTTACTACTTACAAAAAAGTATCAATTCTTAAGTGTAGGAAAGTCATATTAATTAAATGCATTTTTATCTTGTTTTATCTTAGATAACATTTAACATTGTTTAATTTGTTCTATAGCAAAATAGTATTTATATATGTATACTACATGCTGTATAATGTTATTCCATGAAGACCATGATCTGCTTTTCTGGTGTGTGAAGTCAAGTAAATGCTTAGTGTATCAGCCTTTTGCTTTACTTTGGATTCACTCTGTCTTTTAAAGTATAACATAGGCTCATAGTGAGCATCTTTACAAAATGAGTTAAAGTAGCATATTTATATCCAAAGACTTTATAAGCTAACTTTTAAAAATAATTTCAGTAAAAATTGTTGTTGAGTTAATGTGGGTTAGATGGTTTCCTGATATTTATTTTGACTTTAATTAATGTATTTGTTCTTGGGCACCAAAAAGGCTTTTTTCCTCTACAAAAATTCTTATTAAATGTGAATGAGAATAACATCATATATAGTAAGGGAATAATATAATATTTTGTCCTATTTAAAATTAAAAACACTTTCAATTTAAAATGTAAATGTTTTTATTTGTGATCACCACATTAAAGATTTGTTTTGTTTAAAACTGGAATATCTCCTTGTAGATCAAGATTCTTAGAAGTAAATAGAACTTAATTCTGCTTATCTTAAGCAGAAATTTATTGAAATATTGGTTAAAAAGAAATTTATTGGAAAGATAATTAGTTTTTCATATAACTGGCAGGAAGTTGAAAGAATTAAATGTAAAAAATGAGCAAAAGCAAGAGAAACGTGGATAAGGAACACCATGAAGGTTATTCCACAGGAACAATTTAGTTTCTGCTACATGTCACCAACACAGAGTCTAAACTCCACAGCTACGAATAATTGCTAACTATCCCTGGGGTTTGTATTTATCATTGGCTAGAGTTTTAGAGTCCCAGGCAGGATTGATGAAGTTCAGGACACATGCCCATGCCCTTGCTGCCAAGGGGAAGGAAAAGAGAAAGGAGTCCCTTGCTTTCTGTAATAAGAGGCAGGGTCCTGCCTTTCAACACAACGAAGGGGATTTTCCCCAAACAGGTGGAATTTGCATACTCATACTCAGCAGCCAAGAAAAGAGCACATGTCCATTACAACCCACCCTTTTGGCTGTTTAACATCCATATTTAACTTTCTTCCCATGCTTACCCTTCCTTTTTTTCGGGGATGGGGGTTGGGGGACAAAAAGTTCCAGCCTAACCTAATGCATGTATTCACTATATGACCAAAATATATCATCCTCTTCCCCAAAAGGTGATGACTCTAAATCTAGTAAGTTACTACATCCAACTCCAGTTCAAGATAATGTCCATTTTTTCACTAGTTTTACATGATCTTGTAATCAATAATATGCAACCTCTAGGCTCAATTGTATAGTTAACCTATATACATTAATGGAGTTAAGAGAGAGGAAAGAAGGGAAATTAAATTAATTAAAGTATATATAAGTATATGTTCATATGACATAGAAAAAAAGAAAATATGAATAGGCACTATATTCCCTTTATTTTTTCAGCTGTCTCAAGGCCAGAACTGGCACTTAACACTTTCCTTCTTCATGTTCTCATTCAGGTAGTAGCATAAATGTTCAAGGTCCTTAAGCTGATACTGTGATCCAAACTTTCACCTTAAGGAATCAGAACTCATGCCGGTCCTATCTTCACACAGTTGCAGTTGTCTTCTGTTAACTTTTATCTTATGGAAAATTCCTGACATGTACAAAAGTAGAGAGTAATATAATGAGCTACATAACCATGACCCAGCTTCACAACTATCAATTATAGCTAATCTTGTTTCATCTCTACCCACACACTCTGAGAATTGTTTTGAAGCAAATCCAGAATCATATCATTTTATTCATAATTATTGATATCTCTATAAGATATAGACTTCATCATAACCACAGTATCATCTGACACAATACTTTTTTATATTAAACTAGTGGCCTGGTGCACGAAATTCATGCACATTAAAAGGGAATTAATTAGAGAAAATATTTTAATATTGCTATTTACCTTTTATCTATAATAGAAGTGTCAGAGATGAAAGAAAATTAGTAAAATGTATATAAAAATCTCCCTCCTGTCAGAGTCTGGGGTGCACCATGGGGCCCAGAGTCAAGTCCCCGCCTACTTGTGCATGCCTTGAAATTGCGTGAGACCCAGACCCGGCCCACCCCACCCCCATCAAGCCCCACAGGGTGGGGGGGCACAGCCTCAGGTCCCCAGTCAAGCCCTGCCAGGCAGGGGGTGTGGCCTCAGGTACCCTGGGTCCGGCATGAGGGAGCAAAGGCACAAGGGCGTGATGACCATTTGCATATTAGCTCTTGATTATATAGGATATTCAGCAGGTGTTCAAATGTCCCTCCATTATCTAGTGTTTCTTAACAGCCAGTTTGTTTGATTTAATATTCAGTAAAATGACACATATACTATGTTGAGCATTCGCTCAGAGCAGATACTGCATCTTTTAGGACTACACTTCATCCTCACAAGGTGTATTGTAGCTGATAGCATAACTGAGTCATCACCTGACCATGCTTCTATGGGTGATGGGTTACATAAGAGTGGTGAATCCCATTGGCATCGCAATTGCATTTTTTGCCATAGAGTAAGTTCCTTGATCAGAAATAATATCGTGTGGGTATCCTGGAAATATGTGAGGAATTCAACAATTCTAAGAATGATAGTGCTGATAAAATGATATTGAGAAGAGCAAATCCAAAACTAGAATAGGTATCTCTTTCAGTATCACTGTCCCCTCCATGAACAGGTCCAGTGTAAATGGCTGATCCCTCCATGCTATAGTACTGAAATAAGAAGACTCTCATTTTAAGAGCTTTAGCAGGAAGCAGGCTCCATATCACACTAGGGAAGCCTGAAACTAGAGATACCGAACATTCTCTTTCCCTGGACAGCTAGGACACAATCATGTGACCTAGATTTGGCCATTCATATCATCCTTCCTGAGACTACTATATTTGTTAATATGGTATCAGTTCAAACTCACATAAGTCAGTTGTCTCTAAATTTTGGTTGCTTTTTTATAGATATCATCCTGATGCTCACAAATATAGTGTGGAGACTGTACAGTGGTATCCTCATGACACTGGCATGTTCATATCAAGTTCATTTGATAAAACTCTGAAAGTATGGGATACAAACACATTACAAGTAAGTATATTAAAACCTTTCCAATGGCTCTGTAGGATGATGAGAAATGTAATTCTAAATCTTTTTGGTGTGATTATTTGCTAAGATGTCATGTATTAGATGTGAAAGCATTGTAATGATTAAGGAAAGTTAGGTTACTTGAGGACATATCTTGGTGATTAGATATATAACATTGGGCTACCTGTCTCTGTTGCATTTCCTCACCTGTAAATGTGGGCAATGATTGTTCCTTATAGAATGGTTATTAACATTAAATAGGTCAGTATTATAAAGAATCTAGGTTAATGCCTAGCATATAGTAAGAGATCAAAAGCTATTATCTTTATTATTTATTTTTTTATTTTTTTTCTTTTACATTTTTTAAAATTACATAAAGCTTTACAAAGATTAGTACATATATCTCTTTTTCCCCCTGCCCTTCCCCCAGCCTCCCCTACCCCCCAGTGTTTTGTGTCCATTGGTTATGCTTAAATGCTCACACAAAAGTCCCTTGGCTGATCTGTTACCCCCCCCCCAACGTCCCTGTCCTTGTTGCTGTAATTTGACAG
>PVJC01020313.1:0-29301 GCA_004026665.1 Murina feae
GACTTAATGCTGTCTCGGTCCATCGGCCAGGCAACTGAACCCACAGGCCACTGAATCCTGACTTTTTCCGTCAAACCTCACAGGTAGAGTTTTCCCTGGTTAATAAAGTTAATGGGCTTAATGAAGTTCCCACTGTATTTTGTAAAGACTGAAAGGAGCACAGATATTTCTTTCAACTTCCAATAGACAAATAAAGATGCTGCAACTTATTCTTTGTCCATATAATTAAATATGTCTGTAAAAGTTATTTTATAACTGTAATTTATACCCTGTGCATAATTGCTGCTCCTTGGTCTATAATTTTTTCACAAAAGTATACCTAATAATAATATAACCCCATAAAACCAGTAAATACCACTAAAATGAAAATGTAAGAAACACTTTATGTGGACATCATCTTCAGTGTGGTCCACGTGGAGTGGAGACAGCACCTGTTACAGGGCTGCATTTTCTTGCACTTGTGCACATGCATACTTGTGTATACACGTGCTTGTAACAAGGCTGCCATCTTGGCCAGTGGTTCTTAGACTTGAGAACTTGCTCAGGCTGAGTCCTGGGCTCCCTCCTTGGAGTTGCTTAGTGAGGTTGGAGGAAATAGCGCCCAGCTGCTCACCTGGGTGCTGCCACAGATCACCTAATTTAACCGTTGGCAGCATCTTACGAGCAGAGTGCTTTATGCAGGCCTCTAGGCAGACTTATCTCACTCCATTGCACTTTGCTTTATTGCAATTCACAGGTGTGTGTTCTGCAACCTCAGGGCGAGACCTTCCACCATCAGAAAAATTACTACCCACTAGTTGGGTGAGCTGGGAGACTGCTATCATGAGCTGGCTGACAAGATTGTCCAGTTTATGGTCCAGGGGGCAGGGACACCTTCTGGCTGACATGGAGACAGAGGAGACCCTAGAACCAAGTTCTGTAAAAGGCCTGCCTTAAATACATGGGGACGCAGGCATTTATGGGGAAACAGCTCATTGTGCAGTAGGCAGATTGATCCAAAGGTGACCCCATGACCTTTGCCTCCTGCTTTCAGGCCTTTGTGTAGTCCCTGACCCTGCAGTGTGGGCTGGGTCCTGGGACTGGTTTTCAGCCATAGAATGTGGCAAAAGGGGTGGGCCATCGCCTGTAACTGCTACCTTACAGCTGTGACTGTGAGGGGCCACGTCCTGTCCAGACCCGCTCTGCTGGCCCACGGGGAAGTGTGCTGGCTTGAGAAGAGAGAACTCGGGGAACGCCTGTGTGAGAAAGTGCCTCATTTATCCTGGATCGATCTGTATTTTACCTTACATCTCAGCACACTGCAGAGAGAGTTTAGCAGACTTGGTGAAGTAAGTGGCTCTGTTGGGTGACCACACACAATAAGGAAGTGGGTGGTCCTGAGGACCTGAAGGGGCTCCCAGCAGAGGCCAGCCAACAGGGGCCCTCAGACAGTCATGGGTAAGTGAATTCTGCCAACACCCAGAATGAGCTTGGAAGCAGATTTCCCCCCAGTACAGCTTCCAGTTGAGAACTTAATCCACCTGGATTGCAGGCTGATGATGCCCTGAGTGGAGAGACCAGCTCAGATAGCTGCACTCCTTGATCCACAGAATCAGGAGATCACAAACCCACTGAACCGTGTGGTCTTAAGCGGCTATGTTTGTGGTAATCTGTTATGTAGCAATGAAGAAACAAACACCGTTATGGATGCTTAGAACTTCATAATTAGATATTTATTCCTTTACATAAGCCAGTGGGGACTCTGAATATTTGATAACTAGAGGCTTGGTGCACGAAATTCATGTAGGGTGTGTGTTTGTGTGTGTGTGTGTGTGTGTGTGTGTGTGTGTGTGTGTGTCCCTCAGCCCAACCTGCACCCTCTCCAATCTGGGACCCCTCAAGGAATGGCCAACTGCCCGTTTAGGCCCGATCCCACTGGCATCCCTCTCACTATCCAGGACTATTGGCTCCCAATTGCTCACCTGCCTGCCTGACTGATTCCCCCTAACTGCTTCTGCCTGCCAGCCTGATCACCCCCTAACAACTCCCCTGCCAGGCTGACCAATGCCTAACTGCTGCCCTGCTGACCTGATTGCCCCTAACTGCCCTCCCCTACTGGCATGGTCACCCCTAACATCCCTCCCTTGCCAGCCTGGTCATCCCAAACTGCTCTCCCCTGCAGGCCTGGTTTTCCCCAATTGCCCTCCCCTGCAGGCAATCTTGTGTCCACATGGTGGTGGCCATCTTGTATGTTGGAGTGACAGTAAATTTGCATATTATTCTTTTATTAGATAGGATGACTGATGATAGTAAAAAGGCAACACTTTAATGTTTTAAAGTCATTGATAGTCTCACATGAACAATGTTGCTCATCCCCGTCCTTACCCTGAGCAGGTTGGGGAAAAGAGGAAGCAGGTGGAGGAGTGGATTAGCACTGATGGATTTAGCAGGACTTTGTGTGGGGCAGGAGCATTATGGCTTCACGGCCCTGCCATAAGGTCTGAATGGCGAAAGGACCTGATGGGCCTCCTTGAACCCAGTAAGGACCACCCATCCCAGGCGAAAAGAGGAAGATTAACCTAGTGATTTCACAGCTCGGCACTCATTGAAAGGCTGTTACACATACTGTAAAGTAGGAAGATCGGCCACTTCGCTGAGGATCAGCAGGATGGATCTGGACATGATGGTGCCCTGGGCTCTGCACACAGACCCCATCAGGAAATTCCGAAATCTCCTCCCAGTATGACAGATGAAGATGGCTAGACAACAGGCTTGCTGGAGAAAGTGCTATTTTTATAGTCAGTGCAGACATGGAACAGACTTTCCAGACAACATGGCTCCTTTTCCAGAGACAAGTAGTGTCCAGAGAGGTAGGACGAATGAGGGTGGGGCTGGGAAAGGAGAGCTGCTGGGGAGGTTGAGAGAAGCCACTGATTTATTTTGACATGATCCTGGTGAGTGATGCCACCCCGGTCCCTCAGCGGGCACAGGGAACGTGAGCCCAGCGTGGGGACCATAGTACCACGCCTGTCTGTTTGGGTAAAAGGCTCAGTTGCACTGAGTCTGTCTGTAGCCATTAGCTTGTGCTTATTTCTGGGGAGGGGTAAGTCAGTACCATTCTTGACCAGTTTTTCCAAAAAGATAAATCCATGACATTAATAAGTAAGAAAACTTCACTGTATTTCCTTTTAGCTCAAGAGGAGAGAACCAGGGAACGCTGTGTGTGAGAGAGCGTTTCATTTATCCTGAGCTGATCTAAACCGTGGTGATCACTAATTCCCACGACACCTGCGTCCTTTGACATGGGAGTCAGTAGTCAAGCACAAATGATGTTTTTTTTTTTCTTTCCAGATGTGGTTTTTCCTTCGTTCAGGGCAACCTGAGGTTTAAATATTTAATGTGCTACAATGTCAACTTTCCCATGAAAGACCCATGTCCTGGCTCCCTGACTCTCTCCCCAACCATTTAAGTCCCAGGGATCCCATGATTCCAAGGTTGGATGTGTGGTAGGGGCCCTTCATGCAAGACTGATGGGGAAGCAACCTGAAGTAACATCCGGGTGGGCCTTGCATCTGCTCTTCACAATTGCGCCTTCATTCATCTCTGAACCCAGAGATCTGAGCAAGGTCCTTCCCGTCCTTTCTCTCTCCTCCCTCACAGCCACTTCACCCCTTCAATGGCAGCCCACAGGAATTACCACCCCTGACGTGCTTCTCATTGACATGTGGACAGGAAATTATCACACGTCATTACATGGCTTCAAACACAATTCTCCAGCCTTTGCAAATCACTCTTGCGAGCGTGAGGGGTGATGGAAGCTGTCTGCTCCGCTTAGACTCGTTGCTTTCCTCTTTCTTCGGAACAAAGGACAGTTTATGTTCCTCTTTGCAGGAAATAAAAAAAAATCCTGTCTGAAATATGTAAAAAGCAGCTTAGCAGGTGATGCAGCATAGGAAGGAAATAATTGCTGTCTTCTTGACTTTGGCTGGTCACGGGTAACTACTAAAACATAATCTGTGCCCTAGACCCTCTCAGACCTCACATGGTCCAGAGAACTGTTATTGAAGATTTCTAGAAAGTGTCCCGTTTCTGGAAAGCACAGGCAGCAGTGAGGGCATCCTGGGCCCCGCCCCCATTCACCTTCCCAGTGCCCGCCCGTCAGCAGCAGCATCCATTTTCCCCCTGGCTGCCACTTGTGCTTGTGTGACTCTATCAAATAACCATTTGTCTTGAGGTCTTGTCTGAAATAATTTGAACTGCCAAATCCTGAAATGAATAGGTTTTGTTAACACAAAAGGCTAAGGGACTGGTTGGAAATTTTAAAGAGCTCCCCGTCCCCGAGTCTTAACGGATCATATTGTTTGGCTCCCAGGCATTCTTTTGTCAGCGTCATTCTGCCTCGGTGCATGCGGGATGATGGATGGTCTGGCTGCTGGAGGCGGAGAGAAAGGCACGCCGGGCCGGGGCTGGGAATTGGCTAAGTACTTCTGGGCGCTTCGACCTCATCGTGGTGCACAGTGAGCAGGCCGCCTTGATTTATAAACTGGGGTGGTGATGAATGATCTTTTAAGTGGACAAGGCGGGCCAAAGCCTCACAAATCGGAGCACTCAGACACGACTGCCACTTGTAGCAGAAGAATAACAGCCTTTGCACGGAGGGAACTGAGGCAGCTCCTGGGCAGCACACATCCATCAAGTAGGGGTCCACCCATTTGGGACATGGGTTCCCTGGCCAGGTTCCTGGCCATTGTCCAGGGTCGGGGAGAAGGAAGGATGTGTGTGGGATGGAGGTGTCTCTCTTACACAATCAGGGGCTGCTGTGGACGGGCCCCAGATGGCAGTTGGGGTCTCCAACGTGCCATACTGGGGTCCTTTCTGGGGCCATGGTTCTGGGCAGTTTGCCCAGCTTTATTCTTCCCTTGTGACCCCTTTGGCCCCCTGGGGATCCTGGTGTATTTCTGAGGGACATTCCCCAAGCTCGGTCCAGCTGATCGCTTGCCCACTTCACATTTTCCTCCTGGCCTCTTTCCTTCTGAGCTGGAGGTAAAGCTGCAAATGTGGGGCCACTGAGACCCACGGGGCCATGGCAGGGGGCCCTGGGCCAAGCAGCTCCATGCAGGCTCTCCCCCTCTGGGGACAGGGAAGGTGTAGGAAGAGCACCATCGATGCGGGTGCACTCTGCTTGGTGCTTGCAGTATTTGTCAAGATAATGATTGTAACTGGAGTCAGCCCTGCTGCCAACTGGCTCATAAATTAACTGTTGGTACCGGGGCACTGCAGGTATAGGTGAGCAGCCAGCAGATCAATAGTGAAAAACCAACTTCTGCTAAGAAAAGAGCTTTCACGTCTCCCCAGAGGGAGATTCCAAAATCATCTCAATCTGTTCTGAACTCCAGGGATAACTTCAGTGTGTCGAAAGGAGGAAGGAGTGGAGAGAAATCTCAGAGGCAGACTCTCTGCACATCAGTTATAATGAACTGAGCCCTTTGCTCTGAGACGTGTAATATCTTCTTCAAATGCCTTTTGCAAGGAATGGAGGTGCAACCAATGAATTACCCTGTAGCTCAGGATATCTCTGGATAATTCACGCCATCTCCTCTTAAGCATTACTGCGGCCCACTGCCTTTTTGCACAGTGCAAATGCAAAACTCTAAAATCGCTCTGTGAAGGGGAGGTTTAAAGGGTCGCTGAGAAACTTCACCCCAGAATTCCACCTGAGGAATCAGACTGGTGGAGACCTCAGAAACAATATTCCTTCTGCAAACATGTTTGTGACACCCAGGATGAAAACAGACATGGTTGAGCAGGAAGCCTTGTCTCTACATCAGATGATGCTCCTTTTCCCAGCAGAGATGAACTTTTGTCCTCCTGATGGTTTTTAAAGTCAGTGATTAGGCGGCCGGTTCAGAACCACATTTAATTTGTGGCTCAACTGCCTGTGGTTGCCTACTCACCTTCATTACAAAGAATTTCAGACAAGATGCTCAGGGTCACACAGGAAGGACTGAAGGAATGTCACAGCGGCTTTCAGTGGGAAATTTCCACTCTCTTTTTAGACAGGGCTTTCAATGTGTTTCCTCTGCATTTGTTTTCCCCCACATTTTACAATTTAAAACATATTAGTTTTATAACAGGAAACTTGATTGGAAAGTCAGTGTACTTCATCTCATCCCCATAGAAGGAACCCCAGGGCTGGAAGAGAAAAACAGTGTGTCGGCTGCATTTGGCTCTGCTTTTTAGAGAGAATTCACTGCCTCACCTGCCTCACAGGCCATTTTTAAGGCAAGCGTATGCCCAACCTTTCTTTGATCTTCTCTCTAATTCTAGGAATAGTGGGAAGAGCATGGAGTTTTGAGGCTGCATAACATGGCCAAGTTCTCTTTGGACACATCCTCAGAGTAACGTTGAGCAAGTGAGCTGGTCTTTCTGGGGTAAAAACTATGAAAACTAGCATATCTCTATGTCTTGGCACATGGCAAGCTCTGTTCTAAGCCCCCTTCCATACAATACCTCATCAATCCTCATGGCAACCCCAGGAGGGAGGTATTATTCTTATAGAAAAGGAAGTTGAGGCACAGAGAGGGCAAGCAACTTGCCCAGGCTTGCAAAGCCTGCAAGAGGCAGAACCTGGCAGCCTGACTCCACACAGGAGCAAAGAGAGAGAGATCTGCCCTTAAGTGTCGCTGTGAGAATTGATGAAGAAAACTAGATGAGGTGCCAAACACAGGCTCCTTTCCTCTTTGCTCACAGAGGATCAAGGGGCCCAAACTGCCCTAGTTGAATTAGGCATCAGCTGACCCAAGAGGCTGGTCATTGCTAAATGCTAAATGCTGTGTCATCTTGAGTTCACATTCAGTTCAAACTTCATCCCTCCATGAATCGTGGTCCTTCAAACAACTGACCACTCCATTGCCTTTATGAACCAATGACTTAAACGTCACTCCTCTGCCCCTGTGACGCTGAGACGCGGTGCGGAGCAGCAGTCTGACGGTTGTCTGCTGCTGGCTCCGCCTGGCTTTCGAAAGGCAAGTTATAGTAAAAAAGCACAATCAAAACTAAACACCAAAACCAGAAAAAGAAAACAAAGCAGACAAACCAAAAACCACACTGGATTTATGAATGGCCCACAGGACAAACCTGAATGCTTTTCATCCTCATCAATCATTCACATCCGAACCTGTTTCTTGCGGTCTACTTGCAGCTATCAGATTGTAGACTCATTTCTGTACCTAATGGGAGAAAGGAAGACGACGGGTCCACCTCTGGAGAACAAAGACCGTCTTTATAACAAAAGTGGAGCACAACACAAAACGGTTCGGGGTAATTGGCTTTTCGGGTGGGATTATTTGGGGAGAGAAAGCAACATTTATTTAGGCTCCCTGTCTGCAGCGAACACCATGTGCTTGAGAAACTGCTGAAGCGTCACTGAAAAGTTGATTCTGCTATGGGTTGTTTCGCTTTTGCCCAGTGGTGGTATTGATTTCCCTCGGTGGATTAATTATCAGAAGCAGTTTCAGACTTCCCTGCGATGGACGGAAGGAAAAATGATGTTTTCATTTCAGTGAAGCCTGTTGGCAATCGCGCTGCGTGCCTCCGGAGCCCTGGAGTCCACGAATCAGAAGCCGCAGCGGAGAGCGACCGTGCACGGGCTGTTCATCTTATCTGCGGTCCCGGAGTCGGCATGGTCTGGGGACTCTGCAAACCAGCGTCACATGGCTCTCGGCTGCGATTTGTAGAAGGAGCACTCAGCCCTGGGGAAGACAGAGGAATTATGGAATTGCACAGACGCGGAAGGCTGGGTTATTTATAGCGCAGCCACGTTGTGGCAGGAGGGAGATTTAGACTGTTTACCCAGACGAGGGCTCTTCTCTGTGGGGACTTGTCTCAAAGTCACCAAAGAGCAGCAGGGCCATGAAAGTTCTTTGAGAGTCACTTCTAGAGACTCTAAAAATTCAGACAATAAGGGTGAACAGACACCCACCCAATCTGCCTTGGCCCCCTACCTATGGATTCGCCGGGCTGCATAATATTAACAGTAATCCTTTACACTTGCATCTCCACATTAGCTTCCCAATGTGTCACGGTGCTTCTGCCTCATACCTCTGAGTGGTGATAGAGCAGGGTTATGCATTTCTGCCATGAAAATCTGGTTGAAGCAGGGATGGGGGGAAGGTTGTGTTTTCAGGCAAGGCCAGGATTTTTCCAGACGCTTGGTGGGATTTGAGACACATTTTATAGGATGCCATCATCCGCCAGAGGATTTAAATTGAACTTTTAGAAGTCTTTTGTCTTTTATCATCATCTTTAGTTTTTCTTAGTATACATGTGATAAGGTAATTATAAAATGTCATCAGGTTGTCAAATAGAAATCAGATGGAAATAATAGATATAGTCACTGAATATTATGTTCTCTATTTTTTTCAGATGTATAGTAGCAGAAATGTAGCACTTTTACATTGCTTTGTAAACTTTATCCATTAAAAATACATCAAACAACCATCCTATAATTTTCTAGACCATCATTTCTCATGGCTGCGCATATTTTATTTTCCTTCGATCTCCTTCCTAAGTTGATGCAGTTAGTGTCCAGTTTTGGAGATGTGTGTGATGTGGATAGATGCTTTTTTCCAATATTAATGCCCATCCATGTTTTCTGACATTTTTTTTAATGAACTGACTTTTATTATACACTTGCCTGTTTTTCTGCTGCAAGTCTTCCCATTGTGTTTGAGGAACAAGTGAAGTGGTGGGGCATTGGCCCTTCCCTGCCGGTGGTGGAAGGAAGTACTCACAGTTTCATCTTTATCTTTATTTACTGTGCTCTTCCATGTGCTGTAGAATTTCATTTTTATTTAGTCAAACTCATGACAGTTTCTACAGTTGTTGATGTGTTTAGAAATATCTTCCTCAATTCTAAGTTCATTTAAACCTTCTTCGATCTTCTCTCTAATTCTAGGAATAGTGGGAAAAGCATGGAGTTTTGAGCCTGCATAACATTAATGGATGATGGGCGTGTGTGGTGCTAGGTGCAGGACCTGGCAGTTTCTCCACCTGTGTGGGAGAGGGCTTCACTCAGGACCGGGGTGCTGTTCAGATGTTGCCGGGGTGCTGCAGACTTGCTGATTGGATTATTGTGACAATCAATTGTTATTGGACTAGAGACTTGGTGCATGAAATTCATGCATTGGGGGCGGGGGTCCCTCAGCCCAGCCTGCACCCACTCCAATCTGGAACTTCTTGGGGGATGTCTGACTGCCGTTTTAGGCTCGATCCCAGGGATTGGGTCTAAACTGGCAGTCGGACATTCCTCTCACAATCTGGGACTGCTGGCTCCTAACTGCTCACCTGCCTGCCTGCCTGATCACCCTTAACTGCTCCCTGCCAGCCTGATCTCCCCTAACCACCTCTGCTTGCCAACTTGATCTCCCCTAACTGCCCCTTCTGCCAGCCTGGTCTCCCCTAACTGCCCCCTCCCCTGCCAGCCTGGTCACTCCCAACTGTCCCCCTGCTGGCCTTGTTGCCCCATGCAGCCTGCTGTTTGGTCATTACTGTTACTGTGATGGCATCCTGGACAATTTGCACATTCATCTATTATTAGTATAGATTATAGCAGTTCAGTGTCCTGAAGGTCATGGTCATCATGCTTCCCAAATGTCCTGCTTCCTCCACTTCATCTTTTTAGCATCAATTCACCAGATTGTCTAAAGCACTCTCTATGTACCTAGACTTCTTAGTTATTTATTTAAGAACATTTGTATGATTGTTTTATTGTTGTTCATGTTATTTTATCCATTTGTGATTAACATATTAATTATAATGTCTTACATTTCTAAATTGACTCAGCAGGCAATGGCTTTGGGGTAGATTCTGTTTGCTCCCAGCCTTCTCTTGCCCTCATGAGCAGTTACCCAGACCACAGGAGGCCTTTTCTCTGAAGTTTGGCACAGAAACACAGAAAAGCAGGGCATAGCACGGTCCATCAGAACCAGCATTTCAAATGCTTCTGGGCTATTCCCAGGCAGGTGTTTGAAGCACAACTTGTGAGAGAGGGTCTTCTAGGGACTCTCCTGTCGGCTTTGCTGGCAGCAGCACAGCCTCACTCACAGAGTGTGGCCCTCTCCTACTCCCTGTGACTTCCTGCCAGTCTGGGAGGAGTGGTGGGACAGTGCTGGCCCTGCAGCCTGTGGCACCTCTGGGAGGCCAGCTGGGAGAGCCATTCTCCTCCCAACCATGCCCGGGCTGGGCTCTCCCTCTGAACCCCACCAGGCCTGGCAGGGAGGGAGGGACAGATGACCAGGGCCAGGGCTGCAAGCAGGGTAGGCCAGCCCAGACTTAGGGCTGTGGATCCCACATGGGAAAGTACACCTGGAGGCTGTTACACCCAAGTTGGTCCCAGAATTTTAGACTCATCAGGTCAGGCTTGAGGGAAGTGAGAATTTGCATTTCTAACAGGTTTCCAGGTGGTGCTGCTGCTGGGCTGGGACTGGCCTGGGAACTAGCAATGTGGTGAACTGAGCACCCCTCTTCCCTTTCTCTTAATGTGTCTCTCTCTGTTTCCTGTCTCCTTTGCCTATAGATCTCTCTTTGTAGGTCTCCCTGTCTCTGTATCTCTCTCTCTCTCTCCGAATCCCTCTGTTTTTAATCAGATTTAAGATAACCGTTACTTTTTCTGGAGTTTTCCTTATACTGTTTACAACACAGTGAAGCAGATATTAGGAATATTGTAAGAACACTTTTATAATCAATTTTCTTAATTATTTAAGCTGATAATTATCATTTGTTTGCCTCTTGACTGTTTTTCACATAAGATAGATCCCTACTGGTACTGCTGTGACCTGAGGCATTGAAATGGGTTCCAAGAAACAAGAGGAGAAAAACATGAAATTACACAGGTTATGGGCCCTAAATAGTGTGGAAATCTCTCCATCTCTCTTCTTCGTTCCTTGGAACAAGTAGGTGAACTGGGCAGAGAATGAAAGAAACATGGGTGCAGCGCTCTGACTTGTACCCCAGAGAGCTGGCTCTGCCCGGGCACGGTGAGGTGGCTGCCACGGGATCGGACCTTCTGAAGGTGCGTTGACTACTGCAGATGGAATTCCGGATAAACAGGGAGTCAAACATCAATGCCAATGTATCATTTAATCACTTGCTGGGGAAATGCCTGATTTATTCGTAAGTTAGTGCCTGTCATTTTCCCTAAGCATAATGACTGTGATTTGTAATGCATATATCATATGATTTATTTAAAAGTAATTTTATTTCAAACAACTGAATTTGAATGTGAATGAAATACAGCCTTTAAGCAAATGATTTAACCCACCTGCTGTCCAGAAAGCTTGTATAGATATGTAGTTACATCTAGCCAGGAGCTGACAAAAACGGGACTGGGAAAGACAGTATGTGTGTGGAAGATGATAACGCAGTATTCTCCTCTAGAGTGTGATCTTGGTAACATTGGCACTTGGAAGGAGGGGTGTCCCAGTTTCTGGGCCCTGAATTCTGGTTCTCTGTGTCTTCTGCCAGGTACCTCCTGCCCCCTTTTGGATGTGAGATTCTCACAGTCACAGAGGCTGTCTTTGCTCTGTCAGCCTCCAACTCTAGCCAGCCCTGGTGACTGCTCATTGTCCCATGTCCAGGGCTGACCCGCAGTGGACTTTCCTTCTCAGGGAGGTGGGGAGTTCTCCAGGGGCATCCACACTATCCCAGTCCTTATCCTGTCTCATCCTCAATCCTGGGACAGGATAGGCTCAGTTGTGTGAGGTTCCAGATATGTTCATAGAGAGGCTGGGCCTCAGCAAATGACTTGATGGTGATGGGAAACCACTCCACCTCCCTTCTTTCCCAACCCATGGCAGCTCCTGAGGTTGGCAGTTACTCCTCTATTCTTTAGAGTCCTGGAGTATTTCCAGATTCCTAAATTCTGTATGGAAAGGCAAAAGGCCAGTGGAATGAGGACCTCCATGGCCACCTGACTACAGAGGTAGGGCTGTGGGCACACCAAGGGTGGGAAAGAGCTAGGGCCCAGGCCTAGGGGACAAGCCTGCAAAGCTGGATGTGATAATTTGGGGGCCGTTTGCACACATGAGAGAATAAGCAAATGGGCATTTCTCCCACATAAATGCATGAGTTCATAGTTGCCTTTATCTCTTGCCTCACCCCTATATCTTCCTTGACCACCCCCATCACCTCATGGGCTGTGCGTGTGCTGGCCATTCTGTACCATGTCCACAGCTCCTACGTGGCCTGGAGCTGGTAGGTACCACCTCATAGGGAACCAGCTGGTAGGTGTTGTTCTGGCTGTGCCCATAACAGCTGTGAGGGCAGGCTTGTCATCACAGGTCAAATGATCACATGGAGGATTTTTACAGGCCAGCCTCGCTGCAAGGTGCTTCCACACCTCTCCAATGAGCCAAGTATTTCCCACCTTCTCAGATGTTCCAAGATAAGGTGGGGTCCAGGCCAAACCAGGGCAGAGCCAGGATTGCAAGGAGGCTCTGAGCTGTCACATCTCAGAGCCATCTGGAGGGTTCAGGACAATTCAGTGCATGTGAGCTTGGGCACAGAGAACAGAAAACTCTGTAGGATGTGCTCCTCACCTTTCCTCTGCTCTGGAACCCAGAGCCTCGCTGAGGAGCTGAGATTTGGAACCTCCTGCCCCTTAGGCTGATGGCTCAGTAGCCCCATTCCTTTCCTATCCCCGTGGCAGTGCCTGCAAGGTTTCCTCCAGAAAACCTGCCTGCACAGCACAGGTGTGACCGGCCTCTTGTGCAGAGATAGGGGAACACAGGTGCTTGAAACACATTTAAACAAATTGAAGCTAGCCTATTGTCCCAGGTGGCAATCCCATAGGCACAATAAAAAAACAGCTCACAATCAGAACTTCGAGAATTTTGGAGGTATAAGTGCTAAAGTAAGGATTAAAGAGCTGTGAGGTTTGCAAAATCTGAGCTGGGGAGGAAGATCTCAACATCTAGCACCCAGTGCTTCTGGATCCCAAGTTCCTGTGAGGCCTAGCAGCTGGAGAGGCAGAGAAAAATTGGAGTGTTGGTCTTGAGGTTGTATTTTACAAACTGAATCCAAACAGATGTGGTCACATTTCATGTAGCTTTATAAAGACAAGAGGGGGTGAGGGGTACGGGCAACTCTTCAGGTAGCTAGCACCCTTCCTTCTGGGCAGGACGCTGGAGAAAGCTGTGGATAATTGACAGGTGTGCTGACTGCTCTGTTCCAGTTTTAATAGCCTTCATGCACTTTAGTTAAATAACAATGTTTTAATAGTCGCTTGTGAGTTTGCATTTTGTTCCCAATTATGGGATACAAATCATTTGTTTATGGCGCTCATTTAAGACTCAGAAAGGTCTGCCCTGGAATTAGGCTCTGGGTGCACCTTAATTGCTGTCTGTGAGAGCTAATGAGACAGACTGCCAAGGCACAGAGAGACATCGAAACATAATTTACGGCCCTTCTTCCCTGAGCATTTGTGTCTCTTGTAAACCAGCCTGCCCATGTCTGTGACCACAATAAATTTCCTGATGCTTTGAAACCCCGTTTCCCACACCCTCCTGTGAGGACAGGTCAGTCCTGCAGGTCTGCACCCTTGGCAGTGGCCTTGAGGGCACCTAATTAGTGCTTGTGCCTCTCTCACCTAAAGGCTGTGGCTCTGATAGAGGTCAGCCTCCAATCTCTTGGCCACACTATATGGGAGACAAAGGGGAAGCCCTCCTTCGTGAGCCTCCCTGCCAGGTCTGCACCTGGCTAAGGCATTTCTCCAGCCAAATAGAATAAAACTGTGCTCACAGGAAGTCCAGTTCTAAATTCCATTCAGTTCTGCAGCCCTGGACAGGAGGACACCAGGCCCTCAGACCTCCTCTCTCTGTGTGTGATGTGGATAAGCACCTGGCTTCCTGAAGACTCACCTTTCCTGGCTGGGGACAGGGTAAAGCTATGCGACTTCACCTGGAGTGCCAATCACAGAGCCTGGCACCGGCTGGACACCCCCAGATATACATTCCCTCCTCCTCTCGATAGTGAGTGAAAAGTGTGCCTTGGTAGGCCTAAGGGTTGCATTTGAACTTCAAATTAATAAGTTCAAATAAACACTTCCTCTTTTTAAAAGTGTAACTGACACCCAATAGACTGCTCACCTTTATATCTAAATTACAATTCCAGAAATTTTGACAGGAGAGTGTACCCCTGAAACCATCACCATAATTGAGACAGTGAACTTGTCCATCACCACCAAAATGCTCCCCCCTTTTTTGGAATCTTTCTCTCTTCTCTGAATCGCCACTCTGGATCTTGGGCAATCATTGATTTGCTTCCTGAGGGAGCGGGCCTAAGTTGGCAGTCACACATTCCTCTGACAGCCCAGGAGTCCTCAGGGGATGTCCACTTGGCAGTGGGGAGCAGGCCTAAGCTGCAGTTGGACATCCTTAGCGCTGCTGAGGAGGCAGGAGAGGCTCCCACCACCACCGCTGTACTGGCAGCCTTCAGCCTGGCTTGTGGCTGAGCAGAGCTCCTCCTGTGGGAGTGCACTGATCACCAGGGGCAGCTCCAGCATTGAGCATCTGCCCCCTGGTGGTCAGTGTGTGTCATAGTGACCAGTCATTCCCAGTGGTTCTGCTATTAGAGTCAATTTTCATATTACTCTTTTATTATATAGGATAGAAGCCTGGTTCATGGGTGGGGGCCACCTGGGGTTCCTGGCCAGCCTGGGTGAGGGGCTGAGAGCCGTTTTCAGGCTGGCCACAGCCCCTTCAGGAAGGGGGTCCTGCTGGGATTCCTGGCCAGCCTGGGTGAGTGGTTGATGGCTGTTTGCAGGCTGGCCACAGCCCTTTCTGGGTGGGGGTCTTCCCTGGGATGCCTGGCCAGACTGGGTGAGTGGCTGATGGCCATTTTCAGGCTGGCCACAGCCCCTTCAGGGAGGGGGTCCTGCTGGGGTTCCTGGCAAGCCTGGGTGAGGGGCTAATGGCTGTTTTCAGGCTGACCACAGCCCCTTCAGGGTGGGTATCCACCCCGGGGTGTCTGGCAACCTGGGTGAGGGGCTGATGTCTATTTGCAGGCTGGTCACAGCCCCTTCAGGGTGGGGGGGGGTCCTACTGAGGTGCCTGGCCAGCCTGAGTGAGGGGCTGATGGCTATTTGCAGGCTGGCCAAGCCCCCCAGCAGGGACCCTTACCCCATGAGGGTGGGGCCATCCTGGGTGAGGGGCTGATGGCTATTTGCAGGCTGGCCACAGCTTCTTCAGGCTGATGGCTATTTTCTGGCAGGCCATGGCCCACAGCGACCCAAGCTCCCAATGAGGCTGGCTGGAAGCAGATATCTGGCATTTATTTATCTTCTATAATTGAAACTTTGTTGCCTTGAGTGGAGGCTATAGCCAGCCAAGGCAGGCAGGAAGCTTAGCTTCCTGCATCGCCGGGGCAACCAAGCCTGCTGTTTGCTCCAGCTCTGTGGCTTCTATAATTGAAACTTTATTGCCTTGAGTGGAGTCCACAGCTGGCCAAGGCAGGTGGGAAGCTTAACTTCCTCCATTGCTGGGACAACCAAGCCTCCTGTTTGCTCTAGCACTGTGCCTGCCGGCCGCCATTTTGGTTGGGTTAATTTGCATATAGTCACTCTGATTGGCTGGTGGACATGGCTTGGGATGTAGCAAGTGACACAATTAGCATATTACTCTTTTATTAGAATATATACATATATATACATATATATAGTGTATATTCAGGCTCAAACCTTTGTATAAAATTTGCTTTCATTTCTCTTGGATAAAAGCCTAGAAGGAGAGCATCTCATTATACAGGAGGTGTAGGTATAACTTTTAAGAAACTGCCAAACTATCTTCAAAATGGCTGTGCCAAGTCCCATTCCCACCAGAGGTGTGTGAGGAGCCCAGTGGTTTGCATCCTTGCCAGCCCGTGGGATGGTCAGCCTTTTTTTTTTTTCTTTTTAAAAATATTTTATTGATTTTGTACAGAGAGGAAGGGAGAGGGATAGAGAGCTAGAAACATTGATGAGAAAGAAACATTGATCAGCCGCTTCCTGCACACTCCCTACTAGGGATGTGCTCACAACCAAGGTACATGCCCTTGACCAGAATCAAACCTGGGACCTCTCAGTCTGAAGGCTGACACTCTATCCACCGAGCTAAACTGGTCAGGGCTGGTCAGTCTTTTAAACTCACCAATTCCAGTGGGAATTCTGTGTTTTTATCCTGAATTTACCTGATTAATGATGTTGAGTATATTTTTTGTGCTTAGATGTTATCCATATTTGTACTTTAGTGAAGTATCTGTGCAGAAGTTTTGCCCAATTTTAATTGGATTTTGTCTCCCTACTATTGGTCTATAAAAGTTGTATATGTGGTCTAGATCCTTGGTCAGATATACATTTTGCAATTTGTGGCTTGATCTTTGATATTTGTAAGTTTTAAAGAGCACATGTTTTTAATTTTAGTTTAATTATGGATGAAATTTTTTTTTTTTTTTTTTTTTTTTACTTTTAGAGCAAGAGGAAGGGCGAGGAAGAGGAAGAAACATCAATATGAGAGCAAAACATCAATCAGCTGGCTCCTGCACACCCTCTATCAGGGACATGTGCCCTAATGGGACTCAAAATTGCAACCTTTTTGTTGTATGGGTTGATGCTTCAACCAACTGGGCCACTCAACCAGGACCTAAAGCAATTTGATTACAATGCACCCTGTGTTAGTTTTCTTCATATTTCTATGTTAGAGTTCTGTTGAGCTTTAAAATCTGTGGGCTTATAGTTTTTTAAATCAATTTTGGAAATTTTTAAGATACTTCTTCAACTGTTTTTGTTCTCTCCCTCTCTCTTCAAGATCTCAAATTATATAAATTAGGCTATTTGAAGATACCCAACAGCTCACTAATGCTCTGTCTTTCTCTTTATGCATTTAAACTTGGGCAGTTTTTCTTGCTATTTCTTCAAGCTCATTAATCCTTTCATCTATGATGTCTAATTGCTGTTATTCCACCAGTTGTGTATTTCATCTCAGATATTTTGATTTCTAGAAATTTGGCTGACATCATTTTTATATCTTCCATATGTTTTCTTAAAATTTTCAACCTTTACTTTCTTGAACATAAGAAATATCCTAACTAATAAAAGCGTAATATTAAAATTAACCATTTCTTTGGGAAGCCTAAGTCATGCCCACCAGCCAATCAGAGCGACTGTATGCAAATTTACCCAGCCAACATGGAGGCCAGTAAACAGGCAGCATCCGTTGCAGCAGGAGTGAAACTGTTTGTGGGACGCCTTGGCTTCTCTCTGCTCCAGGGAACATCATATTTGCAACAAATGTTTCAATCCTAGGAGCTGAAGCAAACAGCAGCCGGGCCTGACTTCTAATTAAACAATTGTTTCATTATAGAAGCCAGAGCTGAAGCAGAGAGGAGGTTTCGTTACTAGGCCCCGGCTTAAAGGAACAGTGTTTCAGTTATAGAAGATAAACAAACCCCAGAAACCTGCGTCCAGCCAGCCTTGCTGGGACATTGGGCCAATGGGAGCTGTGGACAGACTGAAATTCAGAAAACAGCCATAGCCCGTCACCCATGCTGGTCACACCCCAATGGGGTGAGGGACGTTACTGGGGGGCTTGGCCAGCCTGCAAACAGCCATCAGCACCTCACCCATGCTGGCAAAGTACCCCAGTAGGGATCCAAAACCTGAAGGGACTGTGGGCAGCCTGAAAACGGCCCTCAGCCCATCACCCAGGCTGGCCACACCCCAATGGGGTGAGGATCCACACTGGGGGTCTTGGCCAGCCTGCAAACAGCCATCAGCCCCTCACCCAGGCTGACCAGACACACCAGCAGGTGGACATCCCCAGAGGGGTCCCAGACTACGAGAGGGCACAGGTTGGGCTGATGGAACTCTTGAGTGCACAAATTTTTGTGCACCGGGCCCCTAGTCGTTAT
Organism: Murina feae; assembly: GCA_004026665.1. Classification (NCBI taxonomy): domain Eukaryota; kingdom Metazoa; phylum Chordata; class Mammalia; order Chiroptera; family Vespertilionidae; genus Murina; species Murina feae. The sequence goes on from PVJC01020313.1 coordinate 17,920, forward strand.
AATAATTGTATTAATGTCCTGTCTATTAATGATATTCTTTGTGTTATTTTGGGGCATGTTTCATTGATTAATTTGCCCCTTAGTGTGGAGGATTTTCTGTTTCTTTGCATGCCTGGTCATTTTTTGTTGGTTGTCAGACTTTATAAATTTTGCCTTGTTGGGTGCTCAATATTCTTATATTCCTATAAATACTTTCATGCCTCCACCCACCCCCCCAGCTCTCCTGGATTTCAGTTATAGTTTAACTATACTATAACTGAACAACTTAACTCTCCTAATCCTTGCTTCTAAGCTTTTGGTGGGGTGCTCGGGTGGCCTTCAGTCTGGGGCTGAATTTGCCTCACTGTTGAGGTGATGCCCTTCTGATTCTCTACACAATGTCCCACTGATGACACATTTTTTTCTATTCTGGTTGCTGGGAATACAGACTCTTCCTGGCTCTATTCCTGCTCCTGTGTGTTCTGGGACTGCTTTTCTGTGCATGCATACCCAACAAGACCTCTGCTCTACTGAGCAGGGTGGGCAGGAATCTCTCCAGAGACCTTTGCAGCTCTCTCCTTAGCAGAATTCTCTTTCTAGAACTCTATCCCATGCACTCTGCCTTGAGCTCCCTCAAATCCTCATTCTTTTCTTTCAGCTCCAGGATACACTGAATTTGGCCTCAGTTTCCCTCCCTTCACTGACATCTGGAATATCTCTCCTAGGACTCATGTAATTTCTATTCTATCTTAGGAATTGCTGGCTTGTAATGCCTGTTGTCCAATGTCTTAAAACTGTTGTTTCATATATTTTATGATTTTTTAGTTGTTTCAGGTGGAAGAGTATATATACCCTACTCCTGTTACTCTTTCTTGACAGAAATCCTGGTTATGATTTGAAAGTTATTTAAATCACTGCCTATATTAACCGCTCACATTGGGTGGATCCTGCATTTAATATATATATATATATATATATATATATATATATATATATATATATATATATATATATATATATATCAGCATCTGTGAGCCTGACATTTTTCTAGATGCTCAGGCTACAGTGAAGCAAATAGACAAAAATGCCTTCCCATGTGGAGTTTATACTCTATTAGGTGCAGACAGAAAATAAACAGATAAGCAAAGTGCATTGTGTATCTGATGATACTAAGTGCTGTGGGAGAAAATAAATCTAGGTAAGCAGTGTTGGGAATCTGTAGTTTGTGTGCATGTGAAATAGAGTGCCCATTGAGGGAAAGACATATAAAATACTTGAGATGTGAGTGAGTGAGCTCTGCAGATATCTGGGTAAGAGACATTCAAGTAGAGGAAGTGAACAGTGCATGCATATCATTGCCTGATATTCCAGAATTCCTGACAAATAATTAGGAAAAATGTAGTACAGATTGAGTGAACTGAGGTTTGGGAAAAGATGATGTTTGTCCTGGTTTACATTAATAGTCTATATTAATATTAGAAATAAAATCCTACTCCCCAGTCTCTACTGGGTCCAATTCTACAGTAGTCTTCAGAGATGGTCGAAAACAATCTTCCTTCCCTTGTCTTCAGACAGGGAAACTTCAGTGGATAAAAATGAAGAGATAAACTCAAAATGATCTCTTTTTGCATTATTTATGATGAAGGAAAAGTGGGATGGTGGAGAGTGAAGCTGGTAGAGATGTCTAGACTAGCCTTGAGCATACACGATGTCCCTCATCTCTGCAAGTTATAAGTAGAAGTGAGCCATGATGAAAAGAAAAAAGATGGTGGCTAAAATCACAAGTGGCAACTGACTGAATCAATCCTAACCTCTGTCTTTTATTCACAATTTTTGTGTGTCATGGTTATAGATCTTGAGTGGATAAAGCAGATTCTGGGGTATCCTGAGGCACTTTTTCTAACCCTCTAAATTTTAATATTTTCTATAATAAAATAAGAATAATAATGATCTATACCTTATGGGGATTTCAGAAAGATAAAAGAAGTTAATATGTACAAAGCATTTAATACAGTGCCTGGTGCACAGTAAATACACATGTGGTAAGAATCCATTGGATATTAGCTACCATGATTATCACCACCATCACCATCATCATCATTATAATCAACAACAGCCCCATTATCAATACTATCTCATAATTATTATTATTAACATCATGATCATCACCATCATCAATACAACCATCATCATCATCATCTTCACCATCATCATCATTACCTTTGTTGTCACCATCATCAATACCAGCATGATAATTACCTTCATTATTACCATTGTCATAATGTCACCAAAATCATCACCAGTATTATCACCATCACTACTTTCACCATCATCACTATAGTCATCAACACCAACATTATTCTCATCATCACCATCATCATAAATATCATTATCATAACTGTCATAATCTCTCATCATTACCATCAGCAGAAGCAGCAGCAGCACTATAATCACCACTACTTTACCATCACATTCATTATCATCACCATCACTATCACTACACCATCACTATCAACATCATCACAATCACTATCATCACAATCACTATCATCACCACAAGCATTACCTTCATTATCACAGCCATCCTCATCATTATCACCATGATCGTCACTATCACCATCACCACTATAATCACCAGCATCATCAACATCACAATAATCACTACAACCATCACCATCACCATCACTCTCATTATCTCACCACCATCACCATCAACATTGTCATCATCTTCATTATCACCATCACCAACACCAGCATGTAATCACTCTGGATATTTCAACATCTTTATTACCATCTACAGAAGAACAGTTGAGTGATATGGGCTTCAATCCATGAGAGAAAATGCAAGCTGGGTGTTAAGTTAATCCTTCCATTATGAAGAGTGGACAAAAACCTTGATGTCAAACTCTTAAGAAATGACTTCTTCCTACAGACAGTTCTTGTTTTTCAGAGCCCCTTACTATTTCTAATTCCACCCTTAAAATTATAGCTAAAAGTGATTCCACCAGCACTAAAGTGGAATGAATTTCAATTTCAATCATGCTATTGGAATAACAAGGTACGCAAGAATTGCCAATGTTAATACATCAAATCCCAGCGTCTCAGGAGTGGTCATAGAGTATGTGTCTCTAGTTCTCATTACTGTCTTTCCAAGTCAGTGTCAGGTTCTAACTACTTTAAGGTTGTTCCTGCCAAATTTTAGGCTTATTTCAATGTTATACTTTTTCTTCTTACATCTGGTTTGACAAGATTTCTTCACCATTTCCAAAAATCAGGGAAGGATATTGTCTACATTTCTGCATCTTGTAAGAAGTAAAAACCATTTTCTGTCCAATTTAGTGCTTTATGATGACAATTACTGAGTTATGTCCCAATTACTTTTTCTGGTTAGTGAGATCAATAGCATAGAATATAAGCTTAGATGACTATTTACATTATTGTGTCTGTCAGATTAAAATTAGACTGTTCAGGTTTAGTCAGAGCTGGCCAATTATTAAATACTTAAGAAATATAATTTATATATGTTAGTAGTTACACAAAGGCCATTGCAGCAATTTTTTCACCGTTCTATCTTGAGATAAAATGATTGGTGTTGAGTTATGACAGTGCAGCCAACAATCCAAAAGTATTTGAGAATTTTATGTCATAGCATCAAAAAGCATTGCATTATCAGTTTTGTTCTTCTTGAGTTTCTGTGGTGTAATTATGGAGGGATTCAGCCTGTATGTATACATAATATTTTGTATAGTAATACAGTATTGTCTTCCTAAGTCTTGAGCTTTCTTTCCCTTATTTTTTAATGCAACATACCACAGAAGGTGTAGCAATTCAAGCAATGCTCTATATTTTTCTAATACCTCCTTAATTCCTCCTGCCTAATGTCCCCACATCCTCTATAGAGAAAAGAAATATCTGATATACAGAAATGAGATGTCTCAGATTAGAAAATTATGGGTTAGTTTAGGTACATCCTGACCCAATTCCAATGTTCAAATGTTCTGAGTCACAACCTCCTCACTGCCCCCGGTCCCCATCACATTGCTCCTCTCCTGTGACATCACAAGCCGCCTGCTTGGTGAGTTTTTATTTTAGAGAGTATGTTCTGTAACAATCCTCTAACACTCTATTTAATGTTTTGTGCCTGTTTTCCTGGTGGTTGAAAGACTTTCAGCCGGGGCTTCCTTTCAAATAAGTTTGCTTTTCCAAAGCTGGAGGTGCCCAACTCATGGTATGCAGAAGACAATGTATAATGAAGCACTTTAATGTGAATATTATGAAATGTTAACTGTGGTTGATGGGCTCTAGTGAAGAATCAATCACTGTCTTTTAATTCTCTGATGAATCTGAGAATCTGTGAAATGAAAAACCACCAAAGGTATCACAGAGGAAGAGCCAATCGGTTGGGAAGGCTTTGATTTATTGAATGTCAGATAGGATTGGTCTGATACAGCATCCTGGTGCTTTATGAGCCCACTATACTTGTGTAATGAAGGTTATTCCTGAGTTCATAACATTTCATGTTCCGGTCTGTACTCAATCATCACCCTACACTCTGAGGCTGGGATTAATAAACATATTAATTATGAAAAGAATTCTTCCGTGGATAGGTGATGAGGTGTGTTTTGGTGGCAGCCATATTATGGGGGGTGGAAGAGAATGTGTACAAGCAAGCTCTCATGGGAAGGATTGTGCTTCCTGGTAGTTTCCTCTTGGATTACATTTTCTAAAGAATGGAACCTGGGAGTTCTATGTTCTAAATAAAGTCAGATTTATAGTGACCTTTACACAGAAACCATTGTAGTTCTTTTCAAGTCTCCTTGATACTTTTGTGAGGTGCCAGGGGGGATGTCCAGGCCCAGAGGGGATGTTCTGGCCCATGAGCCAGATCCCTTCATAGCCTTTGTTACCCCGAGCTGCTTAGGGCACAGCTTCTCCACCTGGCCTCTGACCTGCTGAGCTGGCCACTGGTTAATCCCAGCTACCTGTCTCCTGAATCTGCTTGATGCTCAAACAATGCTCCATCCATCCATGTAGTCTTGGTTTGGGGTCCTGCCTAGGCTTCTCGGTCCCAAAGAGACTCGGGGTGGGAGCACCTGTCCTTTCAGTTCTAAGATGGTCTGGCCAGGATGGCAAGGAAGGATGGGTTCTCCCGGACACCTGGACCCTCTGCTGCCATGAGCTCAGGTCGGCTCCAGCAGCAGCTCTCTTCCCATCTGACCATGTAGCCTAGTCCCTGTGGTCTGAAAGGACAGAGAACATTTCTGATCATGTTAGGTATTTTAAAGCTTGTAGTCAAAACGAGAGACCCTCTTTCAATGAATTGCTAATAATTTAGGCCACTAACTTCCTGAAGTTGACTTTTTGAACCTCAGCCACTCTGTTTTTAACTCTGCTAAATGTCACTTGGTTGGTTTCCAGCATTTTTTTTTTTTTTTTTTTTTTTAGTGTGTCCCTTAGGCCTGATTTGATCGGTGGTGTGTTGAACAGGGCAAGCAGAGGTGTTTCGCTGGAGACAGTTCAGATGATGCCCTGACTGCAATATGAACCGGACCTCATTCCCAGCCGAGTGTGCCTCCACCTAATGTTACACTGTCTTACCTGCAAGCCAGCACATTCTTTGATGAGCTCAGTGGATGACCTGATCCTGGCATTTCCCGATCTGCAAACCCAGACATGTTGTGGAGCAGGATGCAAGAAGACAAGACGTTGGTCTGATGCCTTGAAGGGCACCCATGACCACTGCCATAAGGTCCATCTATATGGATCATGACCCAGGGCAGGGATCTGCTCAGTGAGCCCTTTAACCTGGACAGTGCCCCGATTGGCCATTTGTACACAGATCTAGCTATCAACAAATACACACATTCCTAAATCTGTGGGCCTGAAAAAAAAAAGAGGTAAATTAATGTATTCTGTTCACTCACCTGTGCCTGGCATTTTCGGGTCACGTGGTAATTTCACAAACACCTGCCTCCTATTCCCTCTATAACAACATTGTAGGGATATAAGGTACATGGGCCACATCTTAAAAATTAGATGTCCCAGTGTCCTAAAGCTCAGCAGCTAGTGTTCAGCGGGCACTCAGATCCTGGGTTCATGCAGCCAGGCCCAGGGTGCCTCAGTCTCCATCTTCTGCTGATGGTGTGTCAGTTCAACCAGAGTTGAGGCTAAAATTATGGCTAAAAGCAGCTCCTCCCTTCAAACCTACTCAGAAGGTTCCCTGCCCCACCCCCTGGCCTCCATACTTGTGCTGATGGTTGAGGACGCATTTTAGGTTTAAACCCGTTACTTAATCTCCTGTGCTTCCCTTTTGCTATAATGCCATGTTGCCAACACACACCTCGCAGGGGGAATGGGCGGAGCTTTCCCACGGTCACAGACAGGCCCTGTCAATTAGGTATCACTTTCAATTTCCCTGTTTATAATCCTGTGGCTACTAAACATCAATAATTCCTGCCCTCACTCCTTGTCTCCTGGAAGATTGATGGCACCCGTCATCTTTCATACAAAGACATTTAAATGAAAATCACACTTCTGTCTGCATCCCATTTTCTCGCTGAGTGGGGGAAGCGACCTATTAAATCAAATTATATGTGACTTTTAAAACTTCCCTTTACAGCATTCAATTGAAAAACGAAATCCTATCATAATACATTGCCTTTTTATGAGTAAATTGACTTTACTGGGTCCCTGGGGGCTTTCCAACCTCCTTTGCATGTTAGGAAAGAGTGAGACCCGCTGCTCCCTCTGAGGCTCAGAAGGGTGGGGGAGTCCGTGGGAGGTCTCCTGGCCCTGCCCTTGCTGGATTTGAGAGACACCAATGCCTGGTCCCAGTGACTGGTGGCCGGGGCTCTTCAGACTCCTGACTTTGTCCTTGAGGCGTCAGTCACATGCAGAGGAGAGTCAGTGGGTCTTGGGGGTGCCTGCAGCTCCTTCATTGCTAACAGTTCAGGATGGTTAGGTGGATGGTTTGGAATTAAAGGTGGCTCATGGCAGGTTTCAGGAGCCTGTTCTCATCTGAGGCCCTGTGGCTGTGACCAAGTGCAAGTATGCAGCATGGGAGAGGCTATCCAAAGGCACGATGGCTGTCACAGAACCCAGGGGGCCACAGGCTATTGTTGCTGAGAAGACTCCAAAAGGGGCCCTCAGTACATCTGTGATTTCAAGGTCCAGAGTAACCAATCTATGGGCTGGTGGAGGTACCTTCACCTGGTTCTTCACCTGAAGGGGTGGCCATATGTGGACAAAGGGAATAGCTGGTGTCCTTATTTCCTCAGTGCTGGTGCAACCTGTGCCATTTAATTTTTGTTCATCACATTCATGTTGGGAGGTGGACATGTTGTTCTCAACTCACAGATAAGGAATCAGGAGACCAGGAGTTTGAGAAACATGTATGCACCCAAAACTGTTTAACTCTGGCACCTGCTGTTTATTTGCCATGCCCCAGAGCCACATCCCATATGCAATGCTAGCTCCATCCCAGCAGGAAGGAAGTGGGGAAGGACCACTTTGGGCCAGCTGATGGGGGAGCTCACAGATATATGCCCATCTCTTGGTCTGCCTGTCTGTCTATTGTTTTTTTACAGGTCATAAGGAAATACAATTATTCATTGACTAGAAATATCAATTATCTTAGGAAATCTGCAAAAATACATATATGTGTTTGTGTATTCTATATAGATGCACATCTAATCTACTAAAAAAGTAATATGCAAAGTAACCGTCTCCCTGGGATGCTTAAGCCACACCCACCAGCCAAGCCACACCCACCAGTCAATCAGAACAGCTTTATGCAAATTAACCCAGCCAAGATGGTGGCCGGCAGCCACAGAGCTAGAGTAAACAGCAGGCTTCCGTTGCAACTGCCTGCCTAGGCTGGCTGAGCCTCTGCTCCCGGTAACAATGTTTCAACTATAGAAGCCACAGAGCTGAAACAAAGAGGAGGCTTCCTTACCTGCCTAGGCCTTGGCTCAAAGCAATAGTGTTTCAATTATAGAAGATAAATAAACCCCAGAAAACTGATTCCAGCCAGCCTTGCAGGGACGTTGGGTCAATGGGAGCTGTGGGCAGCCTGAAAGCCTGAAAACAGCCCACAGCCCCTCACCCAGGCTGGCCAGGTAACCCAATAGGGACCTGAACCCTGAAGGGACTGTGGGTAGCATGAAGATGGTCTTCAGCCCCTCACCCAGGCTGGCCACACTCCCATGGGGGGCTTGGGTCCACACTGGGGGGCTTGACCAGCCTGCAAACAGCCAGGCATGCCAGGCATGCCAGCAGGTGGACATCCCCTGAGGGGTCCCAGACTGTGAGAGGGCAAGGCCGGGCTGAGGACCCCCCCCCCCCCCCCCGAGTGCATATATTTTTGTGCACCAGCTCCTAGTCTAATCTAATAAAAGAGTAATATGCAAATTAACCATCACTCCAAGACACCTAAGCCACACTCACCAGTCAAGCTACACCCACAGCCAATCAGAGTGGCTGCATGCAAATTAACCCACCCAAGATGGCATCCAGCAGCCTGCAAACAGGAGCTAGAACAAACAGGTGGCTACCATTGAACCAGCGATGGAGTTGAAACTGCCTGCCTAGGCCGGCCAGGCCTCTGCTCAAGGCAACAAAGTTTCAATTATAGAAGATAAATAAACCCCAGAAACCTGATTTCAGCCAGCCTCGCTGGGACGTTGGGTCAATGGGAGCTGTGGGCAGCCTAAAAATGGCCCTCAGCCCCTCACCCAGGCTGGCCACAGCCCCATGGGGTGAGAGTCCCCCACTGGGGGACTTGGCCAGCCTGCAAACAGCCCTCAGCCCCTCACCCAGGCTGGCCAAGCATGCCAGGAGGTGGACATCCCCCGAGGGGTCCCAGACTGTGAGAGGGCACAGACTGGGCTGAGGGACCCCCCCAAGGGCACAAATTATTGTGCACCAGACCCCTTGTATAGATATAAATGTAAATACAGACATATAATGTAAGTTAGATATAGATTATATTTAAATGATATGGATTAGATATGAATATAAATGACATATGTAGTTAAAAGTATAGATGTAGATGTAGATATAGGCATATACATAGATAGAGATATAGATCTTATAGGTATAGGTCCAGCTATAGACATAGATATAGGCATAGATAGTTGCTCCTTTGCTTGCTTTGACAAGTGAGGGGCTTACCTTTTAAAGAGTACTTGAACTTGGAGACTTAATGAACACAGATGTTTAATATCAAAATAGACATTTTGAAGAAAGACAAGACCTGGACTATCAACAGTAGAGGGTATTTCAAATAATTCTCAGGAAGAAAATAGAGAAGCAGCATTAGGGAAATAATCCTGATCTCAGCCATCCACACACCAACAAGCCAACATGTGAAGACAAACCATGGTCATGTGGATATTTTTAGAGAACTAGGACTTGGCAAAAGTGAAGATGATGTAGTTATCAGAAGGGGTGGAGGGAGCTGTGGGGCAAACCGAGGTAAGGGGCTTTGTGCACATGTGCCCCAAGGGAGCCAGGAGAGGACGGGAAGGGAGTCAGAGTGAAGGGACAGGTTTGGGAGGGCCCAGGAAATTTTGGCCAAGAGAAGAGTGGATGGGTTCCCACAGAGACCAAGAACCAATATTACTTATTTCTGTTTCTGATTGTTTGTTTTTTGTGGATAATAAAATAATTTGCTTTAAATATATTAGAAACATTTAGAAATTTTCCTTTATTCTTAGAAAGAGATATTACCAATAGGTTGAACCAAAGTGTGTGTCTTCTGAATGATCTTAGAACCTAAATATGTCTTTCTTTTCTGAGTGCTGGGAAGTTTTCTCAAATCAATTCTCTTTCAGGAACCAGTTTCCATTTCTTGGTTTGGTCTGTCCACTCACCTGTCCAAACTCTGGCTACACTACCAACCATTTCAACTCATGTTTTGTTATTTGTTTCTTTTTCTGTTTGACTTTGGGTTTTAGGCAGGCATTTGTTCCTCTGGGCATTGCTTGTGGAGAACTCTAACCTTTAGGTTTTCTATTCTACATATTTTTAGTCTGCAGTTTTTTTCTCCTTGGATTTCATCATTAATTCCACCTTGTGCTTCTTTTAATTCTGTTAGTTTGTCAACATGATGTTACTCTATCTGGTTTTCCAGTTCTGTAATGAAATGTACAAACATACATGATAATACAGACTAACCCCCAATGTGATGGTATTTAGAAACAGGGCCTTTGGGAAATAATTAGGTCACATGAGGTCATGAGGGTGTGGCCCTCATGGTGAGATGAGTGTCCTTATAATAAGAGACCAGAGCCTTTTCTCTATGTGCCAAGTGAGGACACAGCAAGAAGGTGCCATCCATAAGCAGGAAGCAGCTCTCACCCAGACACTGGATCTGGGCACACATTGATCTTGAACTTCCCAGCCATAGAACTGTGAGAAATAAATTCTTGTTCTTTACAAGCCACTAAGCTCATGGTACTTTGTAATAGCAGCCTAGACTAAGACACACACAAATTGTTTTGAAGGGTCAAGTGTTTTAACATATGTATTCAATAAATTATGAAGCCCAATAGAGCTGAAGACTTTGGAAATACCAATTATAGAGAGGAGGTGGGTATAGTAACCATGGCTGACCAACATAGTATCGGTTAGTGCATAACTAATCAGCTAATTTTTAAGAAGCTACAATTAGCAAGAAGTCAGCTGTATAAAGAGTGAAGGCTCAGTAAGAAGGCACACTGAAACCGTGAGTGCCTTTTCTTATTAGGATCACAAGAGAGATTTCTGCCAAATATGGTGGATCTTATTAAAATATATATATACTAGGGGCCCGATGCACAAAAATTTGTGCACTCGGGGTGGAGGGAGTCCCTCAGCCCGGCCTGTGCCCCCTCACAGTCTGGGACCCCTCAGTGGATGTCCTATGATAGCCCCAGTCTGCCAGGCGCCTTTTGTGTGTGTGTGTGTGTGTGTGTGTGTGGCCACTGGGGACCTGCCCCCAGCCGCATCTGAGGCTCGGAGCAGTCCTCCTGTGTGTGTCTACCTGCTGGAGACCTGCCCCCAGGCACACCGTCAAGGCTTGGAGCAGGCACCCCCTCTATGTTGACCTCTCAGACTCTTGCCCTCCCCTGCATGTTGTTCTCTTTTTTGAGCTGTGACCAGGGCTGCAGGCGGCCTGCCTCCCAAGCTTGCCTACTGCCCATCTTCCTCCAGCCACCAGAAAGCAGGGAAAACCCCCCTCGTGGTCAGGCCAGCCTTTTCCTGCTCCCTGATCCCCAGAAGAGACCTGGGAAGCCGCCAAGCAGGCCGCCAACTCTTTCCCACTCACCCGTCCCCTGCTGCCTTCCTTTCCCACTTCCCGGTGCCGCCAAGGGGTCTGGGGAGCTGCCAAGCAGGACCCCGGCCCCTGCAGCCTTGCTTTCC
>PVJC01020314.1:0-29302 GCA_004026665.1 Murina feae
TCATCCTCCCCAGACAATCATGGCTCTCGTTTGCAGGGAGTACTTTCTTCGTATTACATATAAAAATAAATATGTTAAATACATTAAGGAAACATACTGCTCTAAAAATAAACACATTAAAAGGCACGAATGTGTTAGCATGCCATTTAAAATTGCCGCATTTACCACCGCGCGTGCTACACGTCGGGAAAAGCTGCTAAAGGAGGGATTATTTTTTCCAGGCGTCTAAAGCACAGTCCTTGTCACACAGCTCTGCACCTGGTGAGAGATACAGGGAGGGAGATTTCACAGGAAATGGAGAGATGGCGAGCAAGGCCGACTAACATTAAATCCCAGAGCGGGGGGCCAGGGCAGGAAAGAACATGAGAGTCAGAGAACAGAAGCAGGCGGGGAGAGCAGGCTGTGGGGGGAGGATGAGCGCTCGCGGAATGGAGTGCTGTGATTTGTGATTTGGAGGTGACGTTTAAAACCTGCCAGGCGCCCCAGCGCTCCAGGGCGAGTGGCGGACTTCTCGGCACCCCACACCTGCAAGGCCTCTGTCCATCCTTGTGGTGGGATAGCCCAGATTCCCTGCCCAGCCTCTTCTGCAAGCTGTCTGTTCTTTCCCCAATGCACCCCCTCCACCCTCTCACTCTCTCCCAGCGCGCCACACCCCCCCTGTGAGCAAGCTCTCTGCATCTGTCTGCAGCCCCATTGCTGCTGGCCTGGCCTTTACCCCCAGTTCCCCGTCCGCTCTGACCGCATAGCCACGGGGCAAGGTTCACAGGCCTGGTGCCAGGAGGAGGTGATGGGCTGGTGGCACGGTCCAGGGCACGGAGGGCCCTTGCTGAGCATCCGGGAGGAATGGAGATGCAGCCCCCCTGTGCTTGGCGCACTGGGCGCAGAAGGGCACACCGCCTCCTCCCACCACAGGCGCAGGCAGCTCGCTGCGCCCTGTCCCCGTGGGTAGGGATGTATTCGTGTCCTCCAGTAGCCGGTCTGCCACGGAAGGGGAACGGGCCTCCTCCATCTCTCTATTTCCTATAACGTGCGGCAGCATCAATATTTGCTGGGCAAATGCTGATCAACACAGACGAGCTGGCATGAGTCAGAGAGCCGTCGGGGTTGGGGAACTTTAAGCAAAGGAAGTGAATTGGAAATTGGCGTTTTAGCTCAGCATCTGCCCACACCACCCAGTACGCACGTTGCCCTGACGCATAAAGTGGGCAGGAAGTACCTCCCAGTGGCCACTGAGTGCAATGAACGACAGGGGCAAAGCTTGGCCCGCATAGAATAGTGACAGCCCTGCCCTCAGTCCACCGATTAGCCAGGGACCATGCCAGCCTGGTTCCACACGAGGCGCCCAGGGCCAGCACATAGCATTTGTTCAACAGACATTGACTGAACAAAGGAAAGAGGCCCCCCACTCCTTGCCTATCTCATTATACATATTGAAGCACTGAGGGGTGGAGGGCCTGGGTTTAGTACACCCACCACTGGTACAAGCAGTATTTACACAGTGACTCAGATAGACAAAAAAAGAAAGCTATTTTATTGATCAATGTTCAGCCCTGTTGCTGTCCATTGTAGAAAAAACTTTAACTTGCAAGTTGAAGGTAACTCGGTCTCTTTGAATTTGAAGCAGACCTTCTTAGTCTAGCCCCGTCTCCTCTGAGGAAATATTCACTTCACTCAAATGCTCATTCCTCTGTGCCCTCTGGAGTGCCAGGGGAAGCTTCCACATCCCGTGATGGCCAAGTGCTGTCCCCGCAGCCCCTCCTGTGGGTCCCTGGGGGTCCTCGCTGAGGCTCAGCACTCCCACCTGGCTACCTTGAGTATTCCCCAACGGCTGCAGACTCCTTCTGACCCCAGGCTCTGCCCCCTCCATCCCTCACCCAGCACCCAAGGACTCAGACAGTAGCTTCACATGTCCCCTGGCTTCCCAGGGCCACACCTCACTCAGCCATTTTCTTTTGGGTTGCTTGTTAATCCTCACCCAAGGATATGTTTTCCATTGAGAGAGAGTGGAAGGGAGGGAGGGGGAGAGAGAGAGAAACAAGGGTGTGAGAGAGACACACAGATTGGTTGCTTCCTGCACACACTCCATCGGGGGCTGGGGAGCAAACCCACAGCCCAGGTACATGCCCTTGACTGAGAATTGACCCTCTGGCTTGTAGGCCAACACTCTAACCTATGGGCACACTGGCCAGGGCCACTCAGCCATTTTCAAAGTATACCCTGAGGAGCTCCATGAGGCTCCAACTCCAAAACAAGCACAGGGTTTCCCTAAAGGGCTGACAATTTTCTGTGTTATTCCCGAGAAACAAGCAACAGGCCTGGCTATGCTAGAAGCCCACACATCTCCCTGGACTGTAAGACCCCCTGCTCCCCCCCACCTACCACCCATGGCCTAGGGAGAGGAACCAGGACCCTCTGGTTCTCTCTCACATGTCTCTTGTCTGCCCCTGCCCCTGGAAGGCCAGGAGAGACTTTCCTTACGAAATATCCTGAGGTGTCTGCGTCTTTGGCTTAAAATAAAACTCTGTTCAGATCAGCAATTTCAATGCATTCCTCTTTCTACTCTTGATATGTAAAAAAAAGCTTTTGTAGTTGACAAATCCTTTTTCTCTCAACAAAGCCTGTCTATCAAGACTATTGTTTTATTACAGAATTCAAGACCCTGTTTGAAAGTCAAAGCTGAACGCAGATGCTTTATTTTTGGATTCTTGCTGGGATGCTTTTGGCTGAATGAGGGCAGGGCCCCATTCAAGGTGGTGAAGAGGAGACAAGTACATTTATATATTTCAGCAAGTAGAATCCCTGTCACATCTGCAAACTTGACTCCAAACCATAAAACGTTCACAATCTGCTATCTTCTGTAACCCTTGCTGAGAGGGTAACAGGTCAGGTGACCTCACACCACTGTTCAGATATGATTGAACCAAATTCCTCTCAAGCCAGCTTCTGCTGGCCAGTCCATGACTAACCAGAGGTTCCCATGAGTATGAACCAAAGACATGAAAGTAGAAGCCAAGCTACAGTAGACATGGGCCCCTCGACGTCAGGCAGAGTCCAGGTCAAAGTCAGCATCATGGCAAAGTAAGCTACAGGCAGTTGTGCCAGAACTAGAAGGAAGTGGGAGGAAGAATGTGACACACCCACCTAGAGATGCGCAGCCCCAGCCACATGGTCCTGGTGACTGAGTGAATGAGTGTGTGAGCGGAAGACAAGCTTCTGAAGGTAACAGAGACCATGGGACCCGTTGCTTTACCAAGTTATTATCTGCTGAGTCATCCCTGGGGAGCTGAGTCATCCCTGGGGGGCTGTCGGTTCAGAACTCAAACACCCAAATCCATACCAACTGCCTTTTGGAAGCTCAGTAAAGCTCATTAGCTTTCTTAAGGGGTAAGCACCAGCCCTCTTGATGGTAAGAGGTGTACCAAAAGCTGGCTCCCCAGATATTACCAACACAACCTGCTGCTACAACGATGCTAACTGCTCACCGCATGAAGAAAGAATATCACCTTGCAAAGGTTCGTCCGTGTTCCTGAGGGAGTAAGGGATGGTGAGAACTTACTGAGAATTGGAAGTTTGATTTGAGGCAGGTACTCCAAAGCAGAGAGCCTGTGAAGATTTGGTAAGGATCATGGTACAATAGTCTATCTTTGGTGGAAATAGCAAGGTGAAAATTTTGAGGCAAGGAATTCAAAAACTCTTAAGTGCAAACTGTCTGTTGGTGCTTTCCATTGGAGAGTCGGGAAGAGCATTTGGGGAAGTTCCTATAATGAACAATCAACCCATTTGCCTGGTCAAACTTCTGGAAAAACAGTCACACTAATGAAGACAGGGGAATAGTACAAAGTCAAGTTCACGCAGACAGGGAAGTGTGGTGCCAGTTCTCAGGGTCCAGGCTGGGTGGGAGGTAGACAGTTCCGGTTCTCAGGTAGGAAGAAGACTCTCTGACCTTTGTTCCAGGTGGGCTTGAATATTCAGATAGCACTTCCGGGCATCCTTGAGGAAACTCCTTCATCGTCTTATGGAAACTCACTTCAGCTTCCTTAACCCTACTGATCGGGTTAAGGCTAAAACAGAATGCTAAGATAACTTAAGAATGGGGCATCTAGCCCTGGCCAGTGTTGCTCCGTGGTTAGAGGGTCAGTCCACCTACTGAAAAGTCACAGGTTTGGTTCCCGGTCAAGTGCATGTACCTGGATTGCAGGTTCGATCCCCAGGCCAGATTATCAGGGTGCTTGGGAGAAGTTTCTCTCTCTCTATCTCTATCTCTATCTTTCTCTTCTCTCCTGTCCCCTCCCTTCCACTCTCTCTGAAAAATCAATGGGGGGAAAAAATCTTTTGGTGAGGATTAACAAAAACAAACAAACAAACAAACAAACAGAATGTGGCATCTAACCTAGTCTTTGCAAGTCAGATAAGGCTTCTTAGAGGAAGAAGCACGTAAGCTGAGACCTAAAGCACGAAAACCAGGCTATGGAATGTGTAATACAGAGTGTGTACTATGCGAGCTGACTAACATTCAGGAGGAAGGGCAGAGGTTGAGGGACGGATCATGAAGAACCTTGTCAATTGCGTGGGTGAAGGAGTTGGGGCTTTTTCACGAAGGCAGTGTGGAGCTGCTGAAGAATTGTAAGCAGAAATGGACACCAAGATGCCACATACATGTTTAAAGGATCATTCTGGTTCCTGGAGAATGGTTTGGGGAGGCACAGGATTAGAGGCAGGAAAAACAGTTACATCCCTTACGATATTGAAGTCACACTCTTGTGTATGTTCTCATGTCAGAATCTACAAATTCAAGGACTCATAGACCTCGAGGGCTGAAAAAAAAAAATGCTTAAATCTCCTGACCAGTACTTTTTGTGCAAATTCCAAAGCAGACCCGCAATGACTCAACCCTCTCCCTAACCCTGGGCCTGAAGGGGAGGAGGTCGGAGGGAGGAGAGGCTGGGCAGGACTCTCGTCACTGGGACACCGAGAGGCAGAGGAAACATCATGCAGGTCCAGCCACCCACCCAAACGGTGATTGACTTCCCTCTACCCTGGTCCGATCCAAGGTAAACACACGCCTTTCAAAACATGGAGAGTTGTGTACCCAGAATGTGCTTCAACAACTCCAAAGGCAATTACGGTCCATCGAATCTAACCAAAGCTGATTGCCTCAGGTGGCCCAGGAAGGGGTCAAATGGCCATTCTTGAGGAATTTTCCACCGAGCTTGGCCAGAACGTGAAGTTCCCGGCGGGTCCCCAGGGCCACAGTTCAACTGCTGAAGAGTTAAGCAGTTAAATCTTTTAATTCCTCTCCCTCGCCTGATAATTATAAATATGACATCGCAGTGACCTACAGCAATCTCCCTCCCAGGGGAGGGTTCAGCGTGCATCCACAGAGGAAACACAAAGAAACCCTCCATATTTTACTTTCCCACATGTGCACGACTTCCACTGATGCCGTTCCGAAAAAGACAAAGAGGTATTATTTGCTAATGAAAAAAACCTGCACATGCACATTCATCTGTTCGTTTAGATCCCGTTCTGCTCCCGTGCGGAGTCTGTGCCATTTCTGCAGAACGGCGATGACGGGAGCTCCGGGCTCATGGAGAAGCCGCGAGTGCCCTCTAGAGGAATTTTGTCTCCATTGCAGCTCCGCAGAGCGGACCCTGCACATGAGAGCGGCTGTCGGGGCTGAATTCTGGAGAGAGTCATTTCACAGGATATGCCATGGAAAATTTCATCCATGTTTGGATGCGCTTTTTATGCATGTGGTTTGTATCTCAGAGCCAAAGCCAGTGCTCAGAGTAAGAGCTGGGCAGGTTGAAGTTTAGTGAGTTTCTCTCTCTCTCTCTCTCTCTGCTGGGGCGACTCCCACAGGAGAAGACCTCTCTGCTCTGGAAGAATGTAACCAGGCCGAGGCCTCGCAAGTCCACTATGGGCACTGTCTCCACTTCCGTGCTGTTAAGAACCAGTATCGTCCGGAAGGTGAGTCTCTGCCACCCTACACTTCTGCCTCACTCCCCTTGCTCTGAAGTTGCACAAACCCTGGCAGAGAACCAATCAATGCCACTCGGTTCGAGCCTGAGTAAGTCACGTAACTTCTGAAAATAAAGGCTGAGGACATCCTGGAAATGTTGCCCCAGCAGTTGTGTGGTGGTGGGGGTGGGAGGAGATAAACCAATAAAATCTTGATATAAATGGCCTCAGAACTCTTTCTTCTTAAATATGATGTGAGGATTGAGAGCAACTGGGTGACACCAAAGGTGAAAATTCACTTTCAATAGATGAATAATTCATATGTGAGAAGCCCTGACTTATGTATGACTAGAACCTTCTCAGAAAAATCGTTCATGCTTTCATGAAAAAAAAATTATTTTTTACTTATAGAGTGTCTTTTTATATAACACATTGAAAATAGTTTCAGAAAGATCCCTGGGTGGCTCACCTTAATAAAATACCTACTAAAATCTTGTTACATTGAATGGAAATTAGGTGGAGGGAATGAACCTCGAATTGACTTGGTTACAATTGTGCACTATTTTTAAAATAACAATGATAATTTTAGGCGTTGGGATACTTTACAGATAGCAACGTTTCATATTATGCCGAATCCTCAATATGGCAATATTGCTTCCTTATGGTGTCATAAAAGGAGGCGATTTCAGAGCCAGAAAACCCTGGGTTTGATGTTGCATGAGGGTACAGATTCCAGTCCACAAACACGCAACAGGAACTTGTTAGCCTAATTTAGCTTAATTTCTGTAATGAGCGCCCTCCCTCCTTCCACCAGGGGGCGAAAGCGGGATCTGAGTCCATTACAGTCCCTCCTTGTTTCTCCACCTGATAGGAAGAGGGCATTGTGTGATGTCAGGGCATGTCAGGCTGTGGGGGCTGGTGTTGCTAATTATCCCCACCCTCTGTCACATCCACTGAGCCCACCCCTTCCCATCGGGGTTTCAGTTGTCCCTCGACACAATCAGGGTAGATCATCCTTCCTGTTCTCCAGGAGCCTGCTGGCCTGGTCCTCCCCTGCGGGGGCTGTGCCCTCTGGAGCAGGGGAGGACCACTCTGCTTCTGGGGATTGGGAGAGGCTGTCCCCGGCCCAGCTGCCAAGGCCCCGCCACGCCCACCTGGGAAGGGGCTCTGATCGCTCTGCACTCCGACTCTGTTTCCCTAAACTAGCTGGGCTCCTGTTTCCCCCAGACCCTCAGCCCCAGCCCACCTGGAGGACGAGGTATAGGTTTCTTCCTTTCTCGGGCACCTACGCTGTTTCCTTGCTTTCACTCCTTTTCCTACTCTTCCCGTCACAGCTGTGATGGTTAACTTTATATGTCAACTTCACCACACTGAGGGATGCCCCGATAACTGGTACAACTGTGTCTGGGTGTGCCTGTGAGAGTGCTTCGGGAGATTATCACTTGCATGCACCAGTAGACTGAGTAAGGATGACCACCCTTACCACTGAGAACCTGAATAAAACAGAAAAAGTGGAGGAAAGACGAATGTTGCTTCTTCTGCTTGAGCTGAGATATCCGTGTCTGCTTCTGCCCTCAGACATCAAGAGCTCCTGGTCTTGGACTCAGACTGGGACTTACCTTTGACTCCCTGGTTTCTCTAGGGCCTGAGACCCCTGAGTAGTTCCTGTAACAACTCTTCTGAGGTTATGGATGGCTATGATGCCTGGAAATCTATATGCTGCAGGAATTGGTGGAAGGATCAAGACTAACCAAAAAATCCTATATAATAAAAGTGTAGTATGCAAATTGTCCCCTCCACCCGGAGTTCATCCAGGAGTTCAACCAGGGCCAGGGTCAGTCAGGGGAAGGGAGGGAGGCCCCAGCCGGCAGCCAGCAGCCACTAGGGATCCTACCAGTGCAGAAATTTCATGCACTGGGCCTCTAGTATGTATATATGTGTGGAGGAGAAAGTATGTGCTCCATAACTGACTGTGAAGCCTAGGCAAGCTCCTTATTCTCTCTGAGCCTCAGTTTCTTCATCAATCAAAAGGGAACATGGTATTTATATCTATCACAAAGGGTCTCAAGAAGGATAGATGTTAAATCCTAACTTAGTGCCTTGCACACTGACTCTCCCACCCTCTGCTCAGCCTGTCAGCAAATAGAATAGAGGCCAGAGTGCCCAGAGCAACTGCTTTCCCATCAAGAGGAAAGGCAGAAGGACAAGCACATAGACATGCCCTGGGGCCCGCGTGGTAGCAGAGGATCCTTGGGAAATAGAGCAGGAGGAGGAAGAGGACCCTGGCACACACTTAGGAAAAGGCCAGAACAAAGGTGCAGAATGACCAGGCCCACTGAGGGCTGTTCCCGCCACACAGGCCATCCACCATCTTGGGAAGATGGCTTCAGCGGCCTGTTCAGCCAGACCTGTCCATCCGAATAATGCAGCAGGCATGGGGGCAGGGTTCGAAGGCAGATGCTGGCTCGGCGGCCCAGTTCTGACGGCTCACTTGTGCCACCTGCTGGGCAGTCTTCAGATGGGCTTCCCGGTCCAAGCAACCACCCTCCTGAAACTCTGCCATACATTTCTCCGTGTCCCGACCCAAACTTGTTTTATGTTTCCAGTGACACTCTTCTGATTTCATACATCTTCAGCAACGCTGTCTCAGCGAGCCAATTAGAGGACAATTAGAGGATTTCCCGAAGCTCGGCGGCCTTGATGAGGGAAAGCCATTTTCCTTTCTCCGACGCTTCTATTAGCCTATTATTTCCATTGAGCCTTTTGTACGCAGCACTCTACTGCTTCCCGGCTCTCAAATTACGGATTTTCATGTTTTGTCCTTAACACTAATGCAGTTCATACATTCCTCTCTGAAAGTTTCGGCATGCATCTCGCTAAAAGCCCACGTGACTGAAGAAAACGAGCAGCAAATCAAACCCTGAGTATCCAGCCCCCCGGCGTCCACTCTGCATCCACCCACCTCACAGGACGCGTTGGCCCCACTGTGTAAAGGCACTGCACCCTGTCTCACAACTTTCCCCGACTCTCTGTCAAACCCCAAACGTAAAAAATAAATCAGAACGTTCACTTGCTCGTCTCTTTTTGTGTTTGTTGTTATTCCAATACTGAACTTCCTCAGGTGTGTGAACGAAAATCGCCGCAAGTCAATAGAGAAACAAACCAATGCGGGGGGGGGGGGGGGGATGCCTCTGGAAACCTTTATTCACGCCTGGCCAAGGGGTAAGGGTTTAAGCTCGAAGCATTTTGGAAGGAAACAGATTGACACAGACGCCTCTGGTGCCCTGCGTAGGATTTAGGCGGAGGTCAGCAGCATTGGCGGTGGCATCAGGCTGACCACAGGCAAAGCCACGCTCCATGGTCCGTACCTCCGGGAAAGACGGCAAACCCTTGGCTGACACAGGCCAGGACATTGACCTTAACCTGGTGGTGATTCGGTCACATCTTTGAAAAAAGCAGATGAGCAAGCTTTGAGAAGCTCTTCTCTGTGGAGACATTTTCCCTGCCGGGTACCTAAGTCTCCCCCCACCTCCCCCTGCTGCGAGACGCAGCGCGTTCCAGTGAAATGTCAGCGGCCGTTCTGTGGCTCCTTTAAAAGGCAGAGGGCCTCTCTCAGACAGAAGAATAATAATAGTAATAATCGGCACTTTTCATCTGAGAGGCAATCTGGGCACATTAACTAATCAATCTGTCCAACATCTGGGTGAGATGGATGCATCGGGATCATTATTTCCGTCGGGGAGCGGCACGACGGGGAAAGGCGAGAGGCTGAGGCTCAGCTGAGGTCCATCAAATCCTGGACTCAAAGTCAGGAGCACCTGCTCCGAGATGGGTCGGGCTCTGGGATTCTCGGCCAGAGAACAGAGGCTGCCTGGTCAAAGGCCATGGCAATGTTCCCAGTGAGATGTCTGCTCTGTGTGTGATGGGGACAGCGGTAGGAGAGAGAGAGAGAGAGAGAGAGAGAGAGAGAGAGAGAGAGAGAGAGAGAGAGAGAGAGAGAGATTAGAATGCTATGGGAGGCCATCAGACCCTACCAAGGAAATAGTCATTTAATTTATTAACTTGTTCACTGATGCATCACCTGGCTCATTCACTCAGCTGCAGGTGTGTTGACAGAACAATGGGATTTATCCATTTACCGGGGCCTGGGCGTCTGTCAGGAACTGTGTGGGATTTGGGAGGCACTGAATGAAAAAGTCACAGCCCCTGCTCTTAATTTTCTAATCGATGTCATTGCGATAAAAAGAGCGATTCTCTCTCTCACAGAGATTACTAACTCCTATCAGTTCCGCCTCTCAGCCTCTCCCCAGTCCATCCACCCCGTGTTCCCATCCCCGCACTCGCCTCGCTCTGGCCCTCATCATCTCTGGCTACAGGTCTCTGTCCTCAGAGGCTGTCTCTGTTTTGTTTCTAGAGTATTTTTCTGAAATTCAAGTGCAATGTGAACACTCTCTTGCTTAAAGGCCTTCAGGTTAGTCATTATTACCAGATTTCCTTTCCCCTGGAATCCAGCCATGGATAATCAGCCTCATTCTGTTCTCAGGCACAGCCAAGAATGTGACTTTTCTGTCTCCCTCATGACAGGACAGTGATGGGAAAAAAGAAGGAAGATCTTGGAAGGCTATTCTGAGCATGCCAGACATTGAATAAATGCAAGTGATTTGACCACTGTGGATGATTGATTAGAAATAGAAGCAGAATCGCAGAGCCCATCATATTCCATCTTGCCCTTCATGTTTGCATTTGATCCTGTTTAGAATGAGGTAAAAATGTCCAGAAATGCATCCTCCTCCTCCTCCTCCTCCTCCTCCTCCTCCTCCTCCTCCCAGAAGAGAAATCAACACGGTTCCTTTCCAGCAGGCACCTCCTTTTGGAGACTTCCTCTTCTCATTATCAATTTCCCAATCGGGAAGCGTGTTTGCTCTCTGCCCAGGATGGTCTCTGTTGCTACCTATAGATTTTGGGCTCTGTTAATCATGCCTGTAAATCAATGGCCACTAAGCCATAGGCCATGTTGCATTCTCCATCAATTGAGTATTTATAACCAGAAACAACAAAACACCCCGAAGGATTTATTGGTTTTAAAAAAAGTGTTCTGTAGCTTATTTATAAGTAACCCTTACCACCTATTATATGAGCTAAGAATCCAGGCACCAGCTACCAGAAATCAATATGGACTCAAATTGCTCCATCAATATGCACGTTGATTTATTCCTTCAAGGTTATCTGGGCTCTTTCAGAGCCAGATGCTCATTTTCTCTATCACAGGCAAACACGTTAAGTTAGGGGAGAAAAGGGGACGGAATCTCATACAAGGACAGAGATTTGCAGCCCTGGGAACCAGGCCCACCTCCCTGGTAAGAGTGGTGGGAGTGTGTAGCCAGTAGCTTCACTTACTTTTATTGTTTATCTTGGTAATTCTCTTCCTATACACAGCCTCTCCCCAGATAGGCATCAAGGTCACCAACCAGGCAGGTAAGGTAAAAGCATAACCATCTTAACCTACTTTGTACCAAAGATCTTGGCATTCATGTACGTAATAAACGTTCATTGCATGAATGAAGTATATGCTATGTGGAGAGAGTCTGGGTTCACAACAAACCTCTGATACCAAGTGCATGTTACCTGACTTCCTGCAGAAGTGGCTGCTTGTGGGCTCCTGCTCTGATAAGTTGTGATTCTCTGCATCTGCCTGTCTTTCCATTTAGGGGGACAGTGGTTTGCCCTGCAACCTCACTTCTCTGCCAGATGTAAGAAGAGTTGTTAGTTTCCAGTTTGGTTTGGTTTTTACACCATGCCAGCACAGCCAAGGGTGAGCCTGAGGAGGGGTGGTGAGGGATTAAAGAAAAGACAGACAAAAAATACAGCTGGGGCTTGGAGGATCTCCTGTGCCTGGATGAGGACACAGAAAGACCCAGCCTGCAATCTGATGCTTTATTTTATAGTGAGATCAAAACAAGGGTAGTGGTCAACATGTTTACAGTGTTCTTGTGAGTTTCACCTTGTTTTGGCAGCACTTGCTGCACCTCCCACAGCCCATTAGCTACCTAGAAAGGAACTAGGGAGGGCTATAAGGTCAAGCTTAATTATGCTAAGAGGGCTCTGCCCTCCAGGCTGGGACTTGTTTGTGGCCCTGCCACAGGTCAGTCCGAGGCTACAGGCTTTATTTGTTGTTAAGGTGGAGTGGCAACATCTACATTTCTTACCTGCCAAACTGGAAATGGAAAGTTGCAGTATAACTTTTACTTCATCAATTAAGACATCCCATTATTTCATTTCATTTTATTTTTTAAAATATATTTAGAGAGAGAGAGAGAATACTAACTATATGCAAGGCACTATTTTACGTGCTTTATAAACATAAAGTTATTTTCTTCTCACATCAACCCCAAAGAACCTTCAAAGGCAGGTTTTTTTAATCATCCCCATTTTATAGGTGGAGAAACTATGGCCGAAAAAAAATAACCAAAATAACCCAGGATTCTGGCTCTCGACACTATACAGGCAGCCTTCTTAAGTTCAATGTAATTTCACTTGATCTAAGCCTTCATTCTCCTAAACTGGAGGTTCTTATTCCTGCTTGGGTTGTGAGGAGTCATAATCAGAGAAGACTACAGTGTGGGGGTGGGGGTGGAGGTGGGAGGGCACCTCAGTCATCTGCCAGCTCTGTGCCTGCAGGTGAGGTCCCTGTCCACGTCTTCCCTGAAGACGAGCAGCTCAGCTCGTGTGTGACCCAGGCTGGGTCTGGAGTTTGTTAAGGATTCTCGGTAGTGCTATAAACCTGAAACCATTTCCTTTTTTTCCATTGCTACTTCCAACTGTGCTGTGTCAATCCCCTTCTTCCTCCCCCCGGTGACATCTCGGGCAGATTTTATAGCTTACAATCACTTTTGATTATTAAAGGTCCACTGCAATTTCAGGCTTATCTCAAAGGCACTTTAAATCTCATTTCTTGCCCTTATTTCCAGCGCAGACCTGGGAAGAGCCTCGGGGTGCTAGCCTGGTGCCGCTCACATACCTCCAGTCCCACCCCCTGGAGGACGGCTTCTCCCATGGGAGAGGGCCCTGGTAGGGAGGCTCTAGGACTTCTGATCTGCTCTAGTATCTGGTAGTTTTCTGTATGTGATTTTCTTGGGGTGCTGATCTGCTTCACCCCAGCTCCTCTGTCTCTAGGACTCAAAAAGGCAGCTGACTCCTGACCTCACCAGGAACCCATGCCTTCAGCCAGTTCTCTGAGTAAGACATTTCCTGGCTGGGCCCAGCAGCCCCTGGGCCACTCTGTGCCTCCGACCCCTCCCCCTGCTCTCTGCCCCTTCCCGAGAACCTAGGGAACACTGAGGTCCTGCTCCATTCCCTCCAGGGATCTTTGGGGATGCAAGTGGTCTGCCTTCAACTTTCCTTCCCGGGTTCACTCACTGCTCTTCCCACCCCTTGGGGAGGCGGGACACTCACCCTCACCTTCAGATTCCCCAGCTACTCCTTCCCACACCCCATCTGCTCCAATAGCAGCCCGGGGAAGACAAGGACAGCTGGGCTAGGTGGGGAGATGCCTGCTCCTCTTATGACAGGCACCCCCCATCTGTCCAAAGTCTCTCAAAGGCCCTCTACCTTCAGTTAGGCTTGAGGGTTGGTGACTGTCCCACCTTTCCCTTTCCCACGGAGAAGAGTGGAAATTCTCTGTCACCAGCGCCACACTGCAGACTGGAGCATCTGGCGACTCCTCTCCCCCACCCCTCAACCCCACCCCCAACCCCCATACTTTCCACCCTGGAGGGTGGTGGGTGGTTGTCTGTATTGGGCAGGTGTTCTGGCTGACTCATAGGCCTGGGGAAGGGGTGGAGGTGGCTGGCAACAGGATTATTGTGGACTTTCTTTAGCATGAGCTGTACTTAGTTTGGCGTTTTCAGCTCTCAGTCCCAAATGCAGGACAAAAGGAAAAACCCTTTGAACCTCGGACCTGTCAGAGAGCGCAGCAGCAGGCCCTGGGTCTCTGCCTACCTTGCCGGGGCTCCTCTGCTCGCCTGGGACTCTGTTACCCTGACGTCCACTGTGCGCATGTCCTCCCCAGAAGGGACGGGCGAGGGAAGCACACAGGAGGGTTTCCTCCTCTATGAGGCTTGAGGTGACGAGGAAGAGAGAGCGAGAGGTTGGTACCACCACTTTCCTAGCGTTCCCACTTCTCTTCCCCAGAAGCCTATGCAGAGCAGGTACAGGGGAGGCAATGGAAGCCAATAACTTGCTCCCGCTTTCCAACACCAGCCTGTGTCTGAAACCTCTTTCTAGCACCATCGGCTTGCTGTGAGGGTGAGCCCCGGAGGCGGGGGAGGCGGGAGGGTGGGACCTCATCATGGGCTGACTCTTATATCATCAGCTCACGTTGCTCTTGAACTTCAGTGCTGCTGTTAAGCGGGTTATGCCTGTGTACCTCATCTCCCTAACCCAGTGATAAGTTCTCTGAAATCAGGAACCCATTGATCTTCTTTCCTCCCTTGGCATTTAGACAGGGCCTTGTGAACCGTAGGAGACAGCTTTACGATATTTGTTGAAGAAAGAAATGAAGGACTAGGAGGCAAAACCATATTATATACAAATACGCCGACTCCGGGGCCTTATCGCAATGATGGCACCAAGCGAGTAGTAAGTATTCAATAAACTGTGGAATTGAATTAGTTGCAGGAAGTCCTCTGAGTGCAGCAGGTGTATGTCGACAGTGAGAGTCTCCAAGGACATGGGTATAGATTTCACTGAGAAATGGAATTTGAAGAGCAGGACATAGGAACAAACCAGGTAAAGATTCAACGGAAATGAAATCGAATACTATTTGCAAATCTTCTCCAGGCGAGCTGTTTCTCTCCAGTGCTTGCAGTGGGAGCTGAGTTTTACCCAGCAAACAAAGTTATGAATCTCGAAGCATATGCCCGCGTCTGACTGCAACGCTATCGCTTCCAATGTTCTTGGTCACTTGTGAAGGGTGATTATAAAATAATGAAACCAATATTTATGTGTGGCTGGTAGAATCAGGTTTGTTGTTTTATAGCTGCACATCCTATTTTCAAAGGATCTTTTTTTAAAAAAAAAAACTTGAAGCAATGGCAAGGGATCAATATTCAATCAGTTTGTGCAGAATATGATGATGGATTTGAGATCACTCGGGTCTGGAATAGTTTGATGCCCCAGCGGTCAATAAATCTCATTCATTCATTCAACAGATATCTACTGCATATTTACTGGGCACTAGACATAGAAATATGAAGATAAAAGACATAGCTTCTCTCTTCAACACACTGCAGAGTTATTGGGAACTCAGATGAGTGGGCAGTGTTTCAATACAGGGGTTCAGTGTCACCTGGAGGCCAGTGTGGCTGTCAGAGGAGCACAAGGGGTGGCCCTCGTCCAGACTTAGGGGTGTCAGGAAAGGCTTCTTGAAGAGGTGATGGATGAGGAGTGTCCTGAAGGATATTAGCAGTTGAAGAAGGGGAGAAAGTACACCCTGGTCAGAGGAGGAGGACATGTGAGAAGGGACCGACTGTCAGGGTTCCTCTGAATCCAGGGGGCCAATAGGAAAAGTGGTATCTGTTGCTTGTGATCAGAAGTCTGGATCTAAGGAAATCATACTGTGTTCTTGGCACTTTTTTAACACTGTGTATCTGTAATATACATATTAGCAAGTCTGGTTTCAAACTGTCAGGTGCACAGACCATGTGTAATCACAGAAACCCTGCCCACAGGAGTGGTGGGTGTCCCCAGAGTTTTCTGCCCCTGCCACTCTCAACAGAACCGCATGGGCACCTGGCTAAGTACCATCACCGCTATCACAAGGTCTCTAGTCCCCAGGGGGCATCACCCAGAGCCCTAGGCCTGGCCTTAGGCTTTAGCACCAGGGTGGGCAGCGCCCCCCAGTCTCGGCCCTCCTGTGCCCATGCATGTACCTGTACCTGTCCATGTAGGCCACAAAAACGTGAAGCCTGGGTCTTGGTGGTCTTGCATCATCTCCTCAGGGATGGGTGTGAGGAGAGCAGTTATGAGGTCAACCAGAAAGCCTACAACAACCCACCAGTCTTGACCACCAGGGATCCCGAAGCCTCACTAGTGCCCAGCAAGGAAAAGAAGGGTAGTGCCCACATGTGCTTGGCAAGCCCAGACATTGCTTTGCTCTATGTGGGGAAAGAGAAGTCACTGTTTGGTCTCAACATCTAAGAGAGTGGAGATCTAGGGATCCATGTGTGCTGGATGGATCTGGAGGTCGAGTGAACCAGCAAAGTCTCTGGACTGGAAGTGGCTCCTTTCCTGATTCCAGGCCGTGTGTTCTGCATGGAACAGGACCCTAGTCAGGGGCTGAAGGAGTGCATGGTAGGGTCTAGCCCTGCCAGGAAAAGAATTGGCAGATCTGAGCCTCAAGGTCATCAACACCATCTCTGGACCAGCTGCCTCCTCTCCAAGGTACTATATAAACTCTGATTTCTCTCTATTGACAAGCAACAAACAAAAAGAACTTGAAGGATGCCTTTTGTTGCATCACTTGTGCAGACTGGTGTCCACAATGGGTACCGACGTTGGTGAAGTCTCATGGCTGGAGAGCAGGTCTGAGGAAGGCCTCACAGCTATTTATAGGCAGCTATCCCGATGCTACAGACCCTAAACACTGGTACAGCAGGTCCTCAAATAACATCATTTCATTATAACATGGATGAGATGTGGAAGAAACCTTTTTTATATAAGTGGCCTTTGGTAAAACTGGTTTTATTATATGTCATTTCACCTAGAGTTGCAGAACCTGACAATGTTGCTAAGTACTTACTGTGCTTGGCCCCAAGTCTGGGAACATCTACATGTATAAATGCCTAAAGTGCAAATTGTCCCCTCGGGAGTTCGACTGGGAGACTGGGAGTTTGATTGCTTGCTATGACATGCACTGACCACCAGGGGGTGGCATGGAATGAAGGAAGGCCCCGGCTGGCAGCTGGAAGGCCCTATCGTCCCTGATTGCCAGCCAGGCCTAGGGACCCTTCTTGTGCATGAATTTTGTGCACCAGGCCTCTAGTATTGAATAAAGTGGTCTGCCTAAATTAGAAGACTTGGGAACTCCTTTCCATTACCACTCTCCACACTATGCTGACTCACCTGGTGTCAGGACATGAAGTTCAGGGCCAGGGGTAGAACTGCAATGTGATCATATCCTGTGGCACCAGCACTGATAGATTGTGGCTAGTGGAGGAAAAATACAATTTCAAATATAGCTAGTCTCACCCTGGCTGGTGTTCTCAGTGGTTAGAGCATTGCCCCTCATACTGCAGGGCCACAGGTTTGATTTCCAGTCAAGGACACATAGTTGGGTTGTGAGTTCACTCCCTGTCTCAGGTCAGGGCAAGTGCAGGAGGCAACCAGTTCATGTGTCGCTCTCACATTGATGTTTCTCTCTCCCCCTATCCCTCCCTTCCATTCATTCTGAAAAGCAATGGGAAAAAAATATCCTCTAATGAGGATTATATATAACTAGCCTCTGGAAAATTCTTCCAATGATCAAACATGTACAATTTAAGTGGAGAATTCAGTTTTCAACAATGCCTATTAAAACAGGAGTTCCATTCCGTTAAGCAAATGCTCAATAATGCAACATATATCATTATAAATACAGCATTCATTATTTCTATTTTTATGGGAATCTCATGAAATGGGGTTTATGTAATTCCTACGTTTGTAGGAGACAAATGTATAGCGGTTCCATAAGCAGCGAGTACATCTATGTGTGAAGTCACACATTTTAAGCATCCCAATGTATACTGGATCACACCTTACCTTGTCTGATATATTTTGTTCCAATGAAGTCTGGCAGTCTGGATGAAATGGCAGGCAAGTTTGCTACCAACACAGCAAAAGAGCCCAGAAAACAAGTATTCTAAAGACAAAAGTCATACGTCACTGTATGTAATATGAGTAATTTGATTATAAAATTATGTAGCTCAATTCAACGTAGCAGCCTTCCACAAAATGCTTTTGTATTCCTCTTCTGTATGCCTTAATTTCAGATTCATTTTGTATATCTTTGCAGACTATTGATTATTATTACTAAGTAAAATAGTCTGGTCAAAGCCAAAAAGATAATATGAAAATAGATTGAGCAAAAATGAAAAAAAAAAAGAAGAGAGAAAAACAACTTATGTACAGACAACCATGTGGTGATTGCTGTGGGAAGGGGAGTAGAAGGAGAGGAAAGAGGGTGGAAGAGAGATAAATAGTGATGGAAGGAGACTTGACTTAAAGAGTTGAACACACAATACAGTGTACAGATGATATGTCATGGAATTGTGCACCTGAAACCTGAATAATTTTGCTAACCCCAATAAAGTCAACAAAAAGGGAAAAAACATAATATGAAAACAAAGTTTGTTGTTGTCTATCCTTTTTTTATTGATTTTACTGGGGTGATACTTGTTAATAAAATTATATCAGTTTCAGGTGTACAATTCTGTAATACATCATCTGTATACTGCAGTGTGTGTTTACCACCCCAAGTCAAGTCTCTTCCAACACCATTTATCCCCCCTTTACCTTCTTCTCCCTCCCCCAACTCTTCTATTCTTTTAAATACTATAATTTATAGTGAATTATTTTCTCATTCTAAAAATATATTCACTCTCATGCCTAATTTTATATATTTAATTTTGTACTTTTTTAAAAAAGAGGGCCCAAAAGCTTAAGTTTTAAATTCCATAAAACTGGATCTGCCCCCTACTACTTATTATGATGCTAACTTGTCATATCCAAGTCACTTGTCCTTGCCTATAAGTGTTTAATAAGTATTTATTATGTACCAAGCACTGTGTAAAGTTCTTGCAAAATTGTATTTGCTTTTCATGTCCAGTCCTTTATAGAAAACTATCAGGATATTTCCTGAGAAATAATGGAAACATCCAGAATTCAGTACATTGCAAATATTTTTACCATTTGTGGGTTCCTTCAAAACACCTTTAACTAGAAGAAGGTATAAAGTTGCGTTTGTATTTTCTTCAAAGTTAGAATTTTTCTAAGTTATACATGCTAGCTAAATCTTCTCTTAAGCAAATTGATTTTAATTTGGATAATCATGTATAAAGATTTGGATAATCATGTATTAACAAGTATCACCCCAATAAATTTTATTGAAAAACTGAGTGAACATAATTCTAGGATTGTGCAAAAGTTAAATATTTCATTTTTTAAAAAGAAATACATACAATTCCTGGCATAACCTGTATTACTCAGTCAAATATAACTTCCATACAAAATAAATTTTAATTAGATGTTTACTGTATTTACATGACATCCAGGAGTGTTTAATACAGTTAACTCTTCTTCATAAACTTGAAATTCCTTTTTCACTAGAGTCAATCCAACTTTACACAATGTGTTTATTTCTCTGTGGCTTTGCTGGACCCTTAGCCCTGTGAGTCATCTTATTCACTAGTCTGTCCCTCATGCCTGGAACAGTGTCTGGCACATAGTACATGCTCAATAACTATTTGTTGAATTAATGAATGAATCACTTCATAACTTTCTACTAGGAAATAAGACATATATTAGTGTTGTTTCAAAACACTAACAACCAGGTATTTTAGACTATTTGTTCCTTTTCTGCATGCCTAATGTCAGATTTATAAGCAGTATCCCAACATGGGTGCTTAGATAATGGGTGTGCATTAGGATGTGGTTTTTTTACTCTGTCGATGTTCAATTCAGAAATGATAGCCTCACAGTTTTGTAATCATCCAGCCAATTTGTCCCTCCAAATTTGTAAATTTCAGCAGGCCTCATAATGCAGTATGATAAGTTCTGATTGTGAAATTCCAGCCACACAAGTAATGTGGGAAGTGACCAATTGCTTTAACAATGCCTAATAGTTCTTTCCTGGTGCTCAGTTGTTTCGGACTGATTTTGAATATGATTATAGTAAGTGATTATTACCTTATCAAGAATCATCTTATGTCTGCAGTGCTTTTCATCTGGACATTAATCCCCAAATCCCCACTCCTCCTTTTTCTTTCATTTTCATCTACTGTGACTCCTTTGTTTCACTCTTTCTGGCTCAGAGCGTTGTTTCTGGTCCAGAACTCTCATATGGTGGCCATACTTACAAGCCCCAAATTTGAATTCATGGTTTGACAAATGATGCTTTTTATTTATAAATTTATTCTTAGAAAGCCTGAAAATGTAGAAAAATTAACCCTAGCCGGGTGTTCAGTGATTAGAGCATTGGCCTGCCGACTGAAGAATTTCGGGTTCAGTTCCTTCCAGTCAAGGTCATGTACCTCAGTTGCAGGCTCGATCCTGGCCCTGGTCAGGGTGTGTGCAGGAGACAACCAATGGATGTGACTCACATTGATGCTTCTCTCTCTGTGTCTCTCTTCTTCCCTACTATTCTCTCTAAAAAATCAATGGGGGAAAAATATCCTCAGGTGAGGATTAACAAAACAAAAAAATTAGAAAACTTAAATGTTATAAGTTATACATTGAATCAATCACCTTTTATTGACAAGAGTAAATGTTTATGAGAATGAATACAAAATTCTGGGGGGGGGGGGGCCGGAAGTACAAATGGGCAAAGACATTTTTTGTCATTTTCAGTCATCTCTGTTGAAGCCGATGACAGGGTTTTCCACTTTTATGCTTATTTATAGGATTCAACTTGCGAAATTAGAATTTGTTCTACATTTTTTTCAAACATCTCTGTGTAATTCACTTGGATTATCAAGGAAAATTTTCTATCAATTACTTGAATAATTTCCAAAAGTTGTCAGCAAAAATGATCCGATGAACTGGAGTCACCAGGTCGTGTGAAATCTCAGAATAATAGTGTTTTTCTGGAGAACTTTGTTTTCCTCTACTCAGCAAACAAGCACTCAAGTTATAACTTAAGATAAGGCTTTCATTTGGAATATTCTTCATAGCAACCAAATAAAATACTCTAGACATTATTCCATGCTTTCTTCAGACCATTCTCTTCAGGGCCTTTTAACAAGTTCTTGTTTTTACCAAATAAAGCAAAATTATTAAGGGCTTTTCCATTTATGCCTTCTAAAGGTCAGTAATTTGATTCCCATCCCCTCATTTCACTAAATCCACATCATAATGAGTATTTAACATTATCGGCAATTTTCTTCTTAAATTCTTTCATTTTTATAATGAAATCATTCACATTTTTATCTTTCTCTTCAATTCTAATTAAAATGCAAAGATTCACATGGAGAAACATTCTGCCCCCTCATTTTGAAAAAAAAAGTATCATGGAAAATTGCATTGTTTTGATTTAGGGTATTTGGAAAATGTCTTGACAGTGGAACTTTTTCAGCTGATAACAACTACGCATGTGAAGAAGGAAACATTATTAGTATTCTTCTGAGAACAGGCATCTGTACCAGAAATCTTATTTGAATGGGACCAAATTTGTCTGATAAAATCCCACCATTATTTCAGTGTCTTCACTTGTATTATAGAAATGTAACAAGTTTTGAATAATTTTATGATAAGAACTTCTATGTCAATTGAAAAATCTGATGAATTATTAATACGACTGTTGCAAATGTGTGCCATGCAACTGATACTGACCAAGATTTTGATATCACCATTATTGGAAAATAATCTCAAAGCTGGCGATAGAAATATTGGATGACACACTGACAAGCTAATCAACAAGGCTGCTGAGGCTTAGCCTGGAGGAAAGAGGGTCATTTTATTGGCCACTTCGGTCACCTGGCATCTTCAAGAACATTCCCACTAATTTCAGTGTTTCATTAAAATACCTTACCAATTAATTGTACTCCATGAATGGCACTAGCATATTCAGGAAATATTTAAAAAATTATTACTACCTGCCAGATAGTGGTTAAGGGACCAGATTCTGGAAGAAATTGCTGGGTTCAAATGCCATTTCAGACACTTATTAGTCAGACATTGGCCAAGTCACTTAACTATGCTCTGTGCCTCAGTTTCTTTATCAACGATGATAGTGATAACATTGCCCTCAAAAATTATTGTGAGAATGAAATAAATTAATATTGGCAGAGTGTTTAGAATGGCACATAGTAATCACCATAAAAACATTTAAGACTATTTTTCTTTTAAGGAAAGACCAATTCCTTTACTTCCTAGAAGACTACATCTTAATTCTAAGATCTAATGATTCCCACAGTACTGTCATAGTTTTCTTAAGCTTTTGGAACAAGGACATTTTTCACAGTTGTTAATCTTTTTGTTTGTGCAGACAAAAATTTGTTTTTAAACAATGTGAAAATTAGCCTGGATGTGCAATCCAAATATCTGAAACCATGGTTGTGCCTTGCAATATGAACAGGAGTGGTTGTTTCCTTGGCCATAAATTCCATTCCGGCAGAATTTCCTTTCAGTGAAACTGAAGAGCGTGCTGATCTTTGAGTCGCAGTAGCCCCATCGAGGATTCGACTGGAGGCTTGAAGAAAAGGAGCACCTGAACAATAAAAGCAAGAAGCTACAGTTTGCATCCATGAGCACCAAAAAGGCAACTTCACAGAGCAACTGAGAACTGTGGGGCTGGGCGTGTTTAGCAAGCACAGCTTCTCAGGTTTCCCCGTGTCCTCATATGGGAGGTGCAACCACTGAAAGAAGGGATCTAGTGTTTTACACCCCAACAGGTCACCCTTTGACTTCAGCATTGTGCCCTCATGTGTTGCAAAAGTCCTATCACCCAGACCTAGCATCTAATTCTGGGAACCATTTCTTACTAAGCCACCAGGGCTACCTCACCCCATTTCACAAATTATATCAGCGGGTGAGAAATTACAGCCCACAGGCCAAATCCAGCGTACTATCTGGTTTTGAGGGGTGTTTTTTTGCAGCCCACAGAATGGGTTTTTACATTTTTAAAGGGTTTGAAAACTAATAAAAAGAATATTACTTTTTGTGGCAGGTGAAAATGATTTCAACACCCATTTGTTGTTTTATGTGAACACAGATGTGGCAGATAGACTTCTAAGGTGTAGCCCATCTCAGGGATACATACCTTGTATAATCTCTCCTCCACCTAATGTGTGGGTGGGACCTGAGACTATGAGAGGAATCACTCCCATGAGTGTGTTACCTTAGAAAGCAAGTGAAGGGACGGTGCAGATGTGATTACGGTCTTTAATCAGTTGTGGTTGAGGTAGCTAAAGGGAAATTGCCCTGGGTGGGCCTGCTCTAATCATGTAGACCCATAGAAATCTTGAAGAAGCAAGCTTGCAGGAGTTACATAGCTGTAAGGAAATGAATTCTGCCAGCAAACACTTGAACTTGGATGAGTATCCCAAGCCTCAGGTCAGACTGCAGCCCATGATTACTGACATCTTGATTGTGACCTTGTGAGACCCTAAACAGAGGACCCAGCTGAGCTGACTCCCAACCCATGGAAACCAAAAGATAATAAATGTATGTTGCTTTAAGTCACTACGTCTGTGGCAATTTATCACACAGCAATGAAAGCAATGCAATAGGCATGCTCATTTGTTTAAGTGTTGTCCATGGTTGCTTTGGGGCTACCACAGTGGAGTTGAGTAGTTAAAACCTACCAGACTGCACAAGCTCACAAAACATAAAATATTCACAAAAGAAGGTGGCAAACCCCTGAGTTCTATAATTACAACGCAGCCTCATCACACATAGCAACCACACTGCAACTATCTGACAAGGATCAATCTGTGGTTGCATACAACTGAATGAAGACTGAAGAAATAACAGATGTCTTACTGTAACAGCTTATCTTACCCATTTAGGGTAAAGTCCAAAAACTTATGCATGGACTGTAATGCTTCCTTGAGGAGATATGTTCTTTTGAGTTATCTCATGAAAAGGCTCCTTTCTTTCCTTGTCCCTGAACTCACTTGGGAACAAACCTGAATTTCATAATTAATTTTTAACTTCAAACAACTTTAAACTACAGGCAAAATAAACTATGCTCGATTCTATAAGAAATGCTCAATATTGTTATCACCTTATATTGCAATCAGCTCTGCTTGGCAGCTACAATTACGTGGGCTTTTACAAGGATGCTGTTTGGGTGAGTTCTGCACCTAGAGACGCAGGGCAGGCACCCAGTCCCTGCGCAGCTGGCCGGACACCATCGCAGCCAGCGTGGGCACAGCGTCCCGAGTCACCACAAGGTCCTGTGCCCCCTCGTGCTACATCAGGGTCTGATCGATGCATCTGTTCAGAAGACATTATGGAATGTCAACTCTGCCAGCTGGAAATTCAGTTGTGACGAGGACAGATGTGGCCACTGCTACTTGTGTACAATCTAGTGAGGAACACATGGTTGAAATAGGAAATGCAAACTGAAAGAAGTGTATAAATAAGTACAGTGCTATAGAAACATACATCAGGGTCCCAGCTTAATGGGGGTCCAGAAGCTTGTCTAAGGAAGGGCTGTATAGGCTGTGACCAAAGAATCTGTGAACCATAACACACCCAAGCCTGTTTCTAACGCAGTGAAAACCTTGGCAGCCTTGGTTGTGCATTAAAATCTTCTGGGGGAGCCATTTCAAAATCCTGATGCCCAGGCTGAATCTCAATGGTATATGCTTTTAAGCTTCCTAGGTGAATCCACTAAACACCTAAACTTGACAACCAGTCTATACTCATCTTTTCCTCCTTCTCTCTTGTTACAGAGAAGCAGTGTTCCCTCTACCAAGCCAACGCAAATCCTTCCTCACCATTCTTCCATATTCCATCTCCTCCCACCTTCTCAGGAAATCTAGTGACGATTCCTCTTTCTTCAATCTAACCCTCACTGTTGGCTCCTTCCTATTAGCACTTAATCGTGTTCACGTCTTACATCTATATTTAAATTTCCATGATCCCACGCCATCCCCTTCAGCTACAACCCTCTCTCCTCCATTTTGCTGTCCAATTTCCTCCTCCATTTTGCTGTCCAACTACTCCTCAAAGAAATGGTATACACTGTCTAGTCCCACTCACTCTTCAACCAACGCAGATCTGGTGTCAGCCTCCAGCTCTCACTAAGATTATTGGTAACAACTTTGTTACTAAACATAGTCAACCCTTCCGACCTCATCCTGTATGATCTTTCAGCAGCAATTGCCATGAATCGGTCCCTCCACTCCCCACCTTCTCAAAATAGTTCATCCCCTTGGAACTTCTTGTGGTTAAGTCCCTGAGATTTCGTGATTAACTTATTATAGTAGCATAATTTAGCTCATCCAAAATGGAAGTCATCTGATCTCTCTGCCTCCTCCCATTTCCAATTTGTTCCTCTTGCTAGTGTTCTCTCTCTACTCAACTGATGAGGCCAGAAGCTCAAGGTTAGCAGTGAGTAGATATTCTCTACAATTCTTCATGTTTTCTAGAGAGGAGTAGTCATCCACTCTACACTCCAGAAGGGAGAAATATTGGAGAATCTTCAACTCAGTTTCTCTACCATCCCCTAGTGGGAGGATGAGCAGAATGAGTTACTTCCCTTATCAGATTCATTGAACCACCTTTACTGTCACTTATTTCACATGTTCTGACATTATTTTAATCTTCAGCTAGCTCTGAGCTCAGAACTGAGATGGAAGGAAGGAAGAGATTGATGGATCCCAAAACGAAAAGAAACAGAGATACAACTGTCTTGTTTTCCACTGCATCCCCAGCATATAACATATGAAAGACATAAATATTTGTTGATTTATTGACCAACTTCATTTAATTGCTATTTGCTAAGAGAATGAAATTTCCATGATAATTTAACAGTTTATCAAGAAGAGAATATAGGATTATGATATAAAATCTGGATCATGTAGGACCCATGCTTACTTTACCAGCAATACTTCTTCATGCCCAACTTATTTTTAATTTTTCAAGCACAAGAGAAGTAGAACATGGCTCACAATATCCCATCCTCTACTATCTCATTTTTCTCTCTCTCATTTTTCATAGGCTGGTTTTACATGCTTGGGCTAGTTAAGGACACAGTCTGCTCATGTCTTTGTCTTATGTCAATCTACATGTTGCTATTTCCATGTTTGTAAAGTTTTCTGGATCATATTACTGGCACATTATTTTATTCTAGAATCCCTCTGTTCTTATCCTTTAAGGTCTTTAATTAAACTAAAAACTGTGGCACTTTTCCTTGTTTTAAATTTTCTTCATTCTGCTTTTGTAGGGTCTTATAGAACAATAGTTGCATAATTACTTATTACAATTATTTATTTAAAAATATGTCATGGGGGCCAACAAGGTGCCAGTCATTGGGTTAAGTGTAAGGGGTGGGGACAACAGTGAATAGAACAAATGCAGTGCCTTCCCTATAAGACATTACAGTTTAGTTGGAGCAGTAGACAGATTAATCAATTTATCACACTAAGGAAATCAGAATTACAAACAGAGATGAGAGCTTTGGAAAAAGAACATGAGTCTATGATAGCATTTTAACAGAGTCATCTGACAGAGTCTGGAAGCCACCAAGGAAGGTTTCCTCTGGAAGATTAAAGGAGAAAGAAGTACAAATAGAGGAGCCAGAGGAGAGGGCAGCACATCCAAAGACTCAGCATGGAACTGGACAGTCCATGGACCTGACAAAGGTTAGTAAGGCAGAAATGTGGTTGGGGGGATGGAGCAAGGATTTGATCAGATACATATTTTGAAAGGATTTGTTGGCCCTCAGTATGAAGAGATGGCAAAGAGTTGTAGGAGTGAATCTGTGGAGGCCAAGTTAGCAGGCTCATCCCTGTTTCCTGGCAAAGATAATAAATTGGTCTCAAGCATGTCAGTGCAGGAGAAAAGTAATCAATTTTGAAAAATATTTAGAAGGTAAAAATAATCATAATCCTTGTAGAAACACACCATGTACCTGGCCCTGTTCTAAGCATTCTACAATTGCCCTGTGCAATATGGTGCACACAGGACAATCAAGCACACAAATGACATAGTCCAAACTGTGATGTGCTGTAAGTGCAAAATTCACACCAGATTCCAAAGATTCATGACAAAAATAAAGAACGTATAATCCTAATAAAAGAGTAATATGCAAATTAGGCATCACTCTGTCACGAAGATGGCTGCCGCCATAGCCACAAGATGGCGGTGCCCATGGCCACATCCTATTTAATAAAAGAGTATTTTGCAAATTAGGCATCACTCCATCACAAAGACGGCCATCCCCATGGCCACAAGATGGTGATGCCCATAGCCACAAGATGGCCGCCCCCATAGCCACAAGATGGCAGCACCCAGGCAGGCTCAGTCCCGCCACTGAAGTGGTCAGGTCTGTTAGCCAGGCAGGTGGCAGAGGATATGGGGGGCCCAAGGGTTGGAACAGGTGACCAGAGGGGGCTAGGACTTCCCTGCCCAGGCCAGAAGCCTTCACCAGAGGCCTCAGGCCTGGGCAGGGGCAAGGCCAGTGATCAGAGGGGCAGGGGCAGAGCCTGCGATCACAAGAGTCTGGGCACCAGTGGAGCTGGCAAAGGAGGGGTCTCAGGGTCCCCTGCCCAGGCCTGTAGCCTTGGCCAGAGGCTGCAGTGGGCCAGGGATGGAGCCAGTGATCTCAGGGCCTGGGCAGGGGCAGAGCTGGTGATCAGAGGGGCAGGGGTGCAGCCGGCAATGCAGGGGTCTGGGCACAGGTGAAGCCAGCAAAGTAGGGGTCTGGGGGTCCTCTGCCCAGGCCTGCAGCCTTGCCCAGAGGCTGCCAGTGGGGCAAGGGCAGAGCCAACGATGGCAGGGGACAGGATTAGAGCCAGTGATTGCAGAGGTCTGGGCTCTGTGAAGCCGGTGATCAGAGGAGCTTGGAGGTCCCCTTCCTAGGCTGCAGCCTCAGGAAGAGCTTACATGCCTGGGCAAGGGTGGAGCTGGGATTGGAGGGGCAGGGGTGGAGGCGGTGATCAGAGTGAACTACAGAGGAAACACCTTTTCTTACCACTCATTGGCTAAGCTCCCTGTATGCCACTGGTAATATTCTTAGTAACTTGGGTAATAAGAATCCCTAAAGGCGATCTAGGGTTTTCCCACCACACTCCTGGAGAAAAAAATGAAGGTCCACTGCTGGAGGGCTAAGAAATGTCATATCCTGCCCTAGCTGGTTGGGCTCAGTAAATAATGCCTCAGCCTGCTGAATGCAGGGTCTGGGTTCAATTCTGACCAAGGGCATGTACCTAGGTTGCAGGCTTCTCCCTAGCCAGGGCCCAGGTC
The DNA here is from genome assembly GCA_004026665.1 of Murina feae. Lineage (NCBI taxonomy): Eukaryota > Metazoa > Chordata > Mammalia > Chiroptera > Vespertilionidae > Murina > Murina feae. The sequence goes on from PVJC01020314.1 coordinate 28,129, forward strand.
AGGGCATATGCAGGAGGCAACCAATCAAAGTGTTTTTCTCACTTTGATGTTTCTCTCTGTTTTTCCCTTCTCTCCCACATTCTCTAAAAATCAATGGAAACATATCCTCAGGTGAAGATAAAAAAGAAAGAAAGAAAGAAATGTCATATCCTATGAAAGACACATCTTGAAAATGCCTAAAGAAAGTTGTCATCTTTTCATGGTGAAGGGACTGGAGTCCATGTTGATGAAAACACCTTGGTGGCTGCAACAGTGGGGTGATGGGGCTGGTGGCTTCCCCTGATTAACCTGGTCGCCTCCCACAAAGGGAGGCCAGACTGCAGCTTAGGCCCGCTCCCCAAGGGGAGCAGGGAGTAGGCCTAAGCTGTCAGTAGGACACCCCCTCAGGGCTCCTAGTATGTGAGAGAGGGCAGGCTGGGCTGAGGAACCCCCCTCCCAGTGCACGAATTTCATGCACTGGGCCCCTAGTATATTATAATATTTTGAATACATTGGGTTAAGTAAAGTATAGTATAATTAATTTCACCTGTTTCTTTTCACTTTTTAAAAAATGTGGCTACTAAAAAATATTTAATTACATGTATGATCACCTCATACCTGCCAGAATGGCTATTATCAATAAATCAACAAACAAGTGCTGGCAAAGATACACAGAAAAGGGAATCCTCATGTCCTGTTGGTGGAAATGCTGATTGGTGCAACCACTGGAAAACAGTGTGGAGTTTCTTCAAAAAATTAAAAATGAAACTGCAATAATGACCCAGCAATTCCACTCCTGGGAATATATCCAAAGGAGCCTGAAACACTAATTTGAAGGAATATATGCACCCCTATGTTCATAGCAACACAATTTACAATAGCCAAGATTTGGAAAGAGCCCCAGTGCCCATCAGCAGATGAGTGGGTAAAAAAAACTGGTACATTTACACAATGGAATACTACACGGCAATAAAAAAGAAAGAACTCTTACCATTTGCAACAGCATGGGTGGACCTGGAGAATATTATGCTAAGTGAAATAAGGCAGTCAGAGAAAAACAAATACCATGTAATCTCACTCATATGTGGAATCTAATAAACAAAATAAACTGACGAACAAAATAGAAACAGACTGATAGGTAGAGAACAGACTGACAGCTGTCAGAGGGGATTGGGTTGCAGGGCTGGGTTAAGTG
>PVJC01020315.1:0-29312 GCA_004026665.1 Murina feae
AGCCGTGATGGGAAACAGGCGGCAGGGTTGGAGGGCACCGGGAAGCGGGTAAGAGGCGGCAAGGGGCCGGCGGCCTGCTTGGTGGCTGCCCAGGCCCTTTGCGGGGCATCGTGGAGCGGGAAAGCAAGGCTGCAGGGGCCGGGGTCCTGCTTGGCAGCTCCCCAGACCCCTTGGCGGCACCGGGAAGTGGGGAAGGAAGGCAGCAGGGGACGGGTGAGTGGGAAAGAGTTGGCGGCCTGCTTGGCGGCTTCCCAGGTCCCTTCCGAGGATCAGGGAGCAGGAAAAGGCTGGCCTGACCACGAGGCGGGGTTTTCCCTGCTTTCTGGTGGCTGGAAGAAGATGGGCAGTAGGCAAGCTTGGGAGGCAGGCCGCACCCAGCCCTGGCCACGCTCAACAAAGAGAACAACATGCAGGGGAGGGCAAGAGTCTGAGAGATCAACATAGAGGGGGTGCCTGCTCCAAGCCTCCACGGTGTGCCTGGGGGCAGGCCCCTGGCAGGTAGACACACACAGGAGGACTGCTCCGAGCCTCAGATGGGCTGGGGGCAGGTCCCCAGTGGCCACACACACACACACACACACACACACACACAAAAGGCGCCTGGCAGACTGGGGCCATCATAGGACATCCACTGAGGGGTCCCAGACTGTGAGAGGGCACAGGTCGGGCTGAGGGACTCCCTCCACCCCGAGTGCACAAATTTTTGTGCACCGGGCCCCTAGTTTAAAAATAAACACTGACTCGCACATGTGTGATATTTGTCCCCATCTGACACTGGCCTCCCATTTAAATTAATTCAAAGACTGTTTCCTGTGATGCCAGAATTTGTGATGACTATTAATAAATTACAAGGACAAACTCTAGACAGAGTAGTAATATCCCTACCTGAACCTGTTTTCAGACATGGTCAGTTATATGTTGCTTTCTCTTGAGTTCAAAGAGTGTGTGGCCTTAAAGTTAAAGTTGTAAATACTTCATCACAAGGGAAATTAGTCAAGCACTCTGAAAGAGTTGTGTGTGTTTTTTCTCTGATTCTTTTTTTTTTTAATTTTGTTTTATTGCTTAAAGTATTACAACAAGTGTTGGGGGGGAAAAGAAAGAGTTTTTAACTCTTAATGTGGTTTACAGGGAGATATTAGAATAAGTTTAATCAATTTATCAGTCATTGTTTTTATCAATGTTGTTTTTATTTTTTTAATATATTTTATTGATTTTTCACAGAGAGGAAGGGAGAGGGATAGAGAGCTAGAAACATCTATGAGAGAGAAACATCGATCAGCTGACTCCTGCACACCTCCCACTGGGGATGTGCCTGCAACCAAGGTACATGCCCTTGACAGGAATCAAACCTGGGACCTTTCGGTCCACAGGCCGATGCTCTATCCACTGAGCCAAACCAGTTAGGGCTCAATGTTGTTTTTATATCATGTTTTTGTTTTCGTATCATGTCTTTGTTGTTATATCATGTTATTTATTTATTAATCAATTTATATATTATTTTCATATACATTTTACTGATTTTCTTTCTTCTCTGACACTTCTTTTATAGAGAAAGGACGAATAGTGATATTAAAATATTTCTTCTAATTAATTTCCTTTCAATGTGCACAAATCCATGCACTGGGCCACTAGTTGACTTATAAACCTAGTAGCCCCATGAAAGAGCTCTCTTAAAAAAGTGGGGGTAGAGGGGTCAATGGGGACAATACTTTCATCAATAAAGAGCAATTTTTTAAAAAGAATGAAAAGAAAAAAACAAAGCCAATTTACTGCTATAGAATTGTAGGGTCCAGAACTGTTTTTGGAATCACCCACGAGTAGAGTTCAATAGGGCTACTGATTCGGAAAGCAAGCATCTAAGGGTCTGTAGAATTTAAAGGACCTTGTGTTATGAATGGTCAGTGACAGGTAGGGTAGACAATGAAGAAGGAATAAACAAAGCTGTCATTCCAGCCCTCCTAAAAAATGTATGATCAAGTACACAGAACAGCATTTTAAAATACCTAATCATGAGAAGTGTCATAGGTACAAACTTATGCTCCAGGAGCAATGTCAATTCAAATTCAATGAACCTACTGAGTTAGTACCAAGAGTAAACTTAAACAGTGAAGACAGTCAAGAACGAAGTTTAGGTCAAAGACTCACAAATAATGACCTGGGACACAGGAGGTATTGATTATGGGAATGTCATATTTGTTCTGAGACAATGGGGAAAGGAGAAAGGAATCATTAATTAGGAGCATTTTTTTTCTTGTTCTAAATCCTACCTTAATTGGTTTCCCATCTGTAACGTAGTAGGTAAAACTGTATTAAGTATCCTATTGGGAAAATGGAACAGGATGAACAACTACTCATTTATGTGTGGAGTTAAATCACGGTGTTCCACAAGGAACTCCTCTGTGGACCTATAAACAAGTGAACGGGCTGCTGGCGGCAGCTCAGCAGAAGTGCTGGGACATTTGAACCTGAAGCAGGAGCAGGAAAGAATACTCTGAACAGCTTGACATGCACCATGGCACAGTCCAGGTGAACTACTTAGGTTTGCGTTAACGGTGGTGGTGAAAGTTGACTAGAGATTTTTATTAGAGGTCAGAAAGGCTTTGCTATAGCTTTGGGCAATTAAGCATTGGTATCAAAGTTAATCCAGAGCCTTGAGATCAAGTCCACTCAACTTGTATGCACCATCGTCATTATAATTTGAAGATTATTTGAAGAATCTGCATGAAGACTTCTGGATGTGAACAATATAGTAAACTAATTTCTCCCCTACCTCCCCTTAGGTACACCTAAAAACACTGGACAAACTATCACAGGCAAACACAGGAAGACTGAAAGGTGGCAAGAAGACAGCCTGGCCAGGGACCCGGCACTTGAACATAGTGGTAAATTTCCTTCTTTTTGTCTCTTGTATATATACCAGCTTGGACTCGGGAGAAGCCTGCCACCTGGAAATGCCAATGGGAGCCAACAAAAGCATGCTTCTCTAGTAAAAGGACCAGGAAAGTTGGGCATAATAGAATAGAAATGGTTGGGATAATACATGCTCTACCCCAGTCAAACACTAGGGAATAAAAACATGTGCTCCTTGCCCTAACCGGTTTGGTTCAGTGGATAAAGCGTCAGCCTGCAGGCTCAAGGGTCCCAGGTTCGATTCCGGTCAAGGGCATGTACCTTGGTTGTGGGCACATCCCCAGTAGGGAGTGTGCAGGAGGCAGCTGATCAATGTTTCTCTCTCATCGATGTTTCTAACTCTCTATCCCTCTCTCTTCCTCTCTGTGAAAAATCAATAAAATATATTTTAAAAAAACAAAAACACATGTGCTCCCTCTACCCCAACCTTAGTCAGCTTGTAGGGCTGAGAGCCTAGGATTTCCACTCCTCTCCTTCCCAGGAATAGCAGCCACTCCTACCTCTCCCAAATAGAGAGCAAAGGAGGGACTTCAGAGAGGAGCGGCTGAATAAAATGATCCTTTAAATATTCTTTAGCAATATTTAATGTTAAATATCCTTAAACATGAAGTCCTGGGAAGACTCCCTAGCAATCCAATGCGCAAATGAACACTGGCAAAAGATTTCAGAATTGAACTATAGTGCGGAATATGGCAGTTAGGTTTTCAGACTAGCCTCTGAATAGCACACAATTAATTGAAGCAAATTAAAATCGCCCTGCAAACACTCTGTAAATGAAACTGGGTTTTCTAAGTATATTGTATTGTACTTGCTAAAAGAAGTACACCCACTTTCAATTCTTAAGCATGGATGTTCTGATAACTTATTTTATGTTTAATTTAAAACTGTCATTGGTACTCTGTAACCACAAGTAAATTATTTTTAGATATTATCTCAGAGACACTTGATTCAGAAATCAGAAGACTGATGCAGATCATACATGTGGATATTATTACTGCTAAATATTTTGTTCCTGTGTGTTTCTGTGTATGTTTTAAGGCCTTGGCATTTTTTTTCCTCTTTCCTTTTTTGCATTATGTGAGTACTGGGAATGCTGGCTAAGATTACATTAACCAGAATTAAGAAGCAGGACAGAGAGAGAACTGTATTTTTTTTTTCCCAATGAAAAAGTCTTTAATGATCTACCATCTGTGGACATAAGACAGATTTTCATTTTATAAGACCATGGTGTCTTCTTAAGCCTGAATTGGAAAATATGTTAAATGTTATCCATTTCAACATCACTTTAATACTTGAACACTAAATGCAACCTCCCTGTTAAGTAAGCACTTGTCTGACTCATGCTCAAAGACTTTCTTCTGGGGTTCCTTATTATATCTAAACAGATGTCAGGGTTAGGGAAGTCTTTGGGTTTGAACACAGATCTTGTTCTCTGTAACTTCTGTTACTTGGTCCTACCTCTTCAATTGCTTGGTGCCATTAAGATCAAGAATAACAGTCTCACCCTGACTGGTTGTTCAGTGGTTAGAGCATCAGGCCACAGACTAATGGGTCATGGGCTCAATTCTGGTCAATGGCATGTACCTCGGTTGTGTATGCAGGAGATAGCTAATTGATGTTATCTCTCTCACATTACTATTTCTTTCTCTCTATCTGTCCTCCTCTCTTCCACTCTCTCTAAAAAACAATGGAAAAAATATCCTTGGTGAGGATTAACAAAACAAACAAACAAAAAAGAATAACTGTCTCACTGCTGGTGGGAATGCAGACTGGTGTAGCCACTATGGAAAATAGCATGGGTTTTCCTCAAAAAGTTAAAAATGGAACTCCCATTTGACCCAGTGATCCCAATTCTAGGAATATATCTTAAGAATCCTTAAACACCCATCAGAAAGAATTTACATATGTACCCCTATGTTCAAAGCAGCACAATTTATAATAGTTAAGATCTGGAAACAGCCCAAGTGCCCATCAGTAGATGAGTGGATAAAAAAAACAACCGTAGTACATTTACTCACTGGAATACTATGCAGCTGTAAAAGAGAAGGAGCTATTGCCCTTTGAGACAGCATGGAAGGACCTGGAGATGATTATGCTAAGCAAAATAAGCTAGTCAGAGAAAGACAAATATCATACGATCTTACTTATATCTGGAATCTAATGAACACAAAATACTGATGAATAAAACAGAACCAGAGGCATGGCAACATGCAACAGACTGAGGAATCTCAGAGGGAAGGGCTGGGGGGAGGAGAAGAGATTAACCAAAGAATTTATATGCATACTAGAGGCTCAGTGCACAAAATTCATGCACGGGGGGAGGGTCCCTCAGCCTGGCCTGTGTCCTCTCACAATTCAGGACCCCTCAGGGGATATAGAGCCTAAACCAGCACTGGGACATCCCTTTTGTAATCTGGGATGCTGCATGCACCAGTGATCTACTTTTCATACAAGTGAAAGGCATCTTTCTATTGGATGCGCAGCTACATTTTTTTTTGCCCTGATTATAAAAAGTAGTACTTATACAACATGATCCTTCTGAGGCAGTAGTACCATCTGATGGGTGGTAAAACTGAAGCAGAGAGAAGTTAAGTAACTGGCTTTGTCACACAGTTGTGTCAGAATCAGGGCTGACCACAAAATGTACAAACCAGAGTCCATGCATGTCATCGCTGCATCATCCTGTTTTTTCAGTGTTAGAGTAGCCTTGCCAGGTTTTCATTTTTAAATCTATGAGACTGTTCCCAATATATAGGGTAGGGTCCCTAGGCCTGGATGGCAATCAGGGACAAATGTGGGGCGACCACGGGTGGGATGATTGGGGAACCCCGGCTGGCACCCACCTTGACTAGCGGCCTGGTGCCACCCATTGGCCAGCCACCCCCACCCCTGATTGGCAGTGCCACTGATTACCTCCCTCTCAGGGGGCAGACACTCAATGCAGGAGCATCTGCCCCCTGGTGGTCAATGCACATCATAGCGACCGGTCATTCTGCCGGTCATTGTGCTGTTTGGTTAATTTGCATATTAGGGTTTTATTATATACTAGAGGTCTTGTGCATGAAAATTCATGCACTGGAGTGGAGGGGGGGTCCCTCAGCCCAGCCTGCCCCCTCACATAGTCTGGGAGCTCTCAGGGGTAGGAGGCGACCCAGTGATTAGGGGAAGGCAATGCCCCATCACACCTCTGCTGCTGCCACTGCTGGCAGCTCAAGCCTTGGCTGGCCCTGGTTACCTGAGCCTTGGGCTGCCCTGGGTGGCTGGGCAGCCACCATCAGAGGCTTGTCTGTACCTCATGCCAACCCTGAGCAGCTGGAGGGCTGAGGAGACTGGGGGATTCCAGAGGTGGACCCGCCTTGCCACACATCTGCCACCCTGGTGGAGCTGAGGGGATTGGGTGCTGCCATCTTGTGGCTGTGGGTGCTACCATCTTTGAGGGCAGAGCAGTCAATTAGCATATTCCCTCCTTATTGGTTGTGGATACCACCATCTTTGCAATGGTGTGATGGTGAATTAGCATATTATCTCTTATTAGATAGGAAGATATGCATTGCCCATAAGCATAGACAATAGGGTGGTGAAGGCCTGGGTCACGGTGGGAACCGGATTTGGGAGGAAAAGGAAGAAAACGAGGGGGAGATACTTTTAATACTTTAAACAATAACAATTAAAAAAATGAAATAAAAATAAATAAATAAATACCTACTTCTGATGGAATTCCAAAATGGAAAAAAAAAAGAATGTCTCTGATGATGCATTTTTTTAAACCTCTTTTTTTGTTTAGTCTATTCATCCCTATTTCAACTGTCTCTCATCATAGTTATGAGTCTTGTATCTATCTGTTTGTCCTTCCTGAACATGCCCTAGTTTATCTTGTACCTCTTAAAGAACCACCAAATTAGATACCAGTGTGACCATCTTGAAAGTTTTAAAGTGACTGACTAGCATCAGGCACACTGGAAGCACTTGCTTTATTATCTCCTTTTAAACTCCTTTTATCTTCATTCTAGTTTGTATTCCATTATCTCATCCTTTTTTGTTTTCCATAGATAGACTGGTGGCTCTCTGTACCAGCCCACTGAAGTATTTTAGAATCTCCAGCTGGCAGAGATAAAAAGAACCCTCATAAGCCATATGGCCCAGTGTTGCCCTTGTCCAAATGGAGACCTCCAGGCCTGGAGAGAAAAGTTAGTGACAGACCTGGGACAGAGTCTAAATTGCTTCATTCCCCGACTCATAATCCTCTACAATTTTTTTTTTTTTTTTTTTTTTAGCTTCTCTCCCATTTGCCTATTATACAGGAAGCAGACTCTGTTTTCGTGTTTGTGATGATTAGATGTTTGTTGACTTCCAAACCTCTGCCGTCTCCGAGGGCACTCAAGATCAGAGTGGGGAAAAAACTTACAGGGATTTAAAATTCTCAAGAGGTGTTGGTCTGTGGGGAGAGATTTTATCTATTAATATGAAACAGAGAAGGTTTGGAATGTGTTTGAACACAGTCCCATTTTTTAAAAAAGACAAAGAAGAGGCCACAATCTCATGGAAATTGTGAATTCAGAGTGTTGAGAAATGCAGTGGAGAAGAGAACAAAAGGACTTTTCTCTTAAGTGGAGGATTTCTGCTTTAGCCTGAAGGTGAAAGGAGGCTGGTCAGCATGTGCTCCAAGATACAGAGAACTGAAGGGGAAGTCCGTACCTCAAACTGACCAGGTCAAGTTCTCGTTTGGTGTGTTCCCAAGTTTTCTGTGCCTACTGTATGCGTTAATATCTTCTCAGTTTATCATGATGCATTGGCCTTTTCTTTTGCCTTTCATCTTCCCTCACAAGCTTGCCTAGAAAACATGAGGCAAGGAACAAATTCTTCTGTGTCAGTGCTGACCCTTATGAGCCCACAATCTTTTTTAAAAATTCTTAGCAGAACCCTGTGAAATAGGTCTATCATCCCTATTTTCCAGATAAAAAAACTCAGGTCCATGAAGGCGAGCTTTTTATACCACTAAAAAAAGGCAGGGCTTTTATGAATATAGAACTGCGTTTTGATGTTAAAACCCAATGTTATTCTAATAAACTCAGAAAATTGTTTAACACATTGTAGCTGCATGAAGCGATGAATGTTGTAGACATGACTTACTAGTTGTCTTCTATGAGGATTTTAATGCCTCCTCTTCCTCATTTCTCATCTTATCTGTTTGCTCATTCCTCGCACACAACTTTGAAAATATTTTCCCTTTTATCTTTACATCAACCCCATGAGTAAGGTGGTTTTAGTATTATTATTTTATTATTATCTATCTTTTTCCAGAGATAGAGATTGAGTCAGAAAGAGGGTAGGGAACTTGGCACACAGTAAAAGGGCAGGTCAAACCATGCCTCGGGTTTCAATAAAATCTGAAATGGCACATGATGGCATTTCCCTTAGCAAGTTTAAAAAGTCACTAAAACAATAATTCGCTCAGACTTAGCTTCGTTTTGAAGTGGTTTATTTTATAACTATAATTAAAGTAAAATTCCTTGAAGATATCATTTCCTAGAGTACCATATGTCAATTTTTCAAACCTCAGAATAATACATATTATTTTTAAAAATATGGTCAAGTAGATCTATCCTGAAAACATCCTATACTCCAGATTAAATTAATTCTCCAAATTTTCCATTATGTCTACTTCCAATGTTTGTTTTTTTTTTCTTTCTTGGTCCTTTTTTCTTATCTAAAAGTTAAAAATTACCAGTTTTTTTCTAAATGAAAATTTCTCATATACCTTAAATGTTACGTCCTTCCCATATTTAACTCCACTGCTTTGAAACAAAATATCCCTGAACTGCCACCATGTAATCTGTTACAGTCTGCATGTCTGCATCCCTGCAAAAATTCACATGTTGAAACCTAGCCTCCAAGCTGATGGTATCAGGAGGCAGGACCTTCAGGAGGCCATTAAGTCATGGAGGTAGAGCCCTCATGAATGCAATTAACTCCCTTATAAAAGAGGCCCCAGAAAGCTTCTGACCCCTCCCATCACGTGTGGTTAAAGGGAAAAGAGGGCTATGTAGGAAGCAGGGCTCTCAGCAGCTGGCTTTCCTGCCACTAGAAATATGAAAAATAAATGTTTGGTGTTTAAAAGCTAACGAGTCTATGAGCATTCTGTCTTAGAAGCCTCAACAGACCGAGACTTCCGCTGACTCTCTCTCCATCTCCGTGGCATTCTCCTTTCCTCTGGCCCCTCTTATTTCCTCCACTGCCCAGACTTCTACAGGTTGGCATTTGGGTTTTAGTTGAGCTGCTGTCCCCGATATAAGTGATACCATAGCTAACCCCAAGAAAGCTAAGAGTTGCCGGAGATTACTTTTAAATGTTGGCTCTGGGTACTTCCCAAGTAGAATGAGAAATGCATTAATTCTGGAGTTTGGAGTTCATGACTGAAAGTGCTAGCTTGTGTTGCTGAAACAGTCTGTCCTGTCCTCTTCAGACCGTAAGTAGAGGGAAGCCAGAGCTTCTGGTCTTTCCTGCAAGCTGGATGCATGCAGCCACAGGGAGCACCAGCTGTGGCATATGAGCCCAGTGATTTGCATCTTGGGGAAAGAGGTTCTATTTCCAATGAATTTCCCCTCATGAAAAATCTCAAGTTGTAGCCAAACTTTCTCATAAATATGATTCACTAGTGGGCACCTTTCCATCCAGCAAAAAAAAAAAAAAAAATTGATTATGTACTTGTCTCACCTTAATGTCCAGTTAGCTTCAGTGTGACTAAATGTCTCAATCAGTGGTTCTCTATGTAGCTTGATTTCCACCCTCCCACCCCCCACCCCGCCCCAGACATTTGCAATGTATATTAAGACATCTTTTTTTGTTGCCACAGCTTGGAGTAGGGTGGAGTATGCTGATACTGCTGTCCAGTAGGTAATGGCCAGAGATGCAAACCATCCTAAAATTCTCAGAACAGTCCACCACAAGAAAGAATTATTCATCTCAAATGTCAATAAGCCAAGCTTGAGAAACTCCAGCTTAAATGCCTACTGACCTGTAGATCTGTAGACACCACTGTGTAACCGAGCCCTTAGTCATCCTATAGAAATAACGATTGACTAGGAAAGTCTCTGTCCCTGGTGGTTGTGTGAGAATCAAATGCTGACTGTTGATACTGGATTCAATCTGAAAAAATGTTATTAAGAAATAGCTCTTGCTTCAGTGGGGAAATTATTAGTATGGTGTTCTGGGTTACTCTTTGATACTATAATTTGAGATCATTTTCAAAAACAGCCAAATTTGGTTTTAAGGTAATTTCACTGTTTCTGTAGTCCTAATTATGTGTTGATTTCTTCAAGCAAGCCTATTAATATTGGCAGAGTGCAAGCTGAAAATCTAACATTCACGCAAGAATAAATCAGAATTGGCTCAATTAACTTATGACTCAGGGTTTGTGAACAGCGTCTCTGTTTTGCTTTGGATTTATTTATTTGATTATATCTTTTGCCTTCTTACACTGCCATCCAGAGTTCCAGCATAATTATAGCTGCAATCTTCAGCAGGGTCCCATTACTTGCACAAAAGTTGAATCCATTATCTGCAGATAATGAATTCCAGCAGGATCATTCTGATAGCCGTGAACTTCTGGAAAACCTGCCATCTTGGACCTCCCTCTCTCTGGTTCTTATTCCTTCATTTCCCTTCCAAAGAAGATTCATTGCCCCATTTACTAGGGAACAGCACTGACCAGGTTCCCGTTCCTGAGTTTTTTCCGGAAGTGGGCAGAAGAGCACTGCACGGAATAACATCACATAAGGAGATGGTAGCTTTTGTTTTCTAGATCTATTCCAGTTAGCAAGTAATGTCAGGGACAGGTTATGTGTTTTAATTGTGTTGAGTTTATGTGTTCAGTGTGGGTCTTTCAATAGCGGTCCTCAGCACTGTTACAGAGTTGGGACACAGGGTTCTTGAATTCTAATCTTGGTTCTTGCATTAAATGGCTGGATAAATATGGACAACTTGATTTGCTTTGGGGCTTTATTTTTCCATCTGTAAAATGCGAGGATTGAAACACTAATGTCCCATGAATGTGGCAGACAGCAGTTGCAGAAATATGTGGAGTTGAGAGGGAAGGGAACAAGTTCCCCAACATATGCCTTTTACACAAGGCATATGAGGAAAAGTGGCAAGAAAAGCTTCAAAGAAGTAGATGCCTATGTCTGTGTATCAAATTAGATAAGAAGCTCTATGTCCTTCATTGTATTATATTCAGAAACCTGATATTGCCGCTACCACTACCTGCAAGTCCCTTCCTTCTAATTGTTCCCCTCAACTCTCTCTCTCACCAGGTAGGTCCCCAAAAGGAGAAGAAATGGGGGAGGAAAGGGAGAAAGTCAGAAGTAAGCATAGAAAACTAAGTAAAGCACAAAGGAGTGTAGTCAAGTGAAATCGGCTTCTTCCAACAAGAGTCTGCTGCCCTCAGCAGTTCTAAAAACTGAAAATCATACGCAAGCACTAACTCACGCCACTCAGAAGTCTGAATCCTAAGCATTTTTTTTTTTTAAGATGTGTCTGGGCCTTTGGCAAAGGAGGGTCAGGTCTCATGAAAATTACATAGCTAGGAAGTTAGAGAACAGGAAAAGAGGGATAAATGAAAGGAAAGAAAATGAATTATAGAATAAGAGCTGACTGGAAAAAAAGACAGGATAGATTATTTTTTCCCAGTGAGAAATGCAAAATTTTCCACCAGACAACAGTGACTCTTGGCTGAGTGGTTGATGTATCATGTGAATGAAAATGTAGGGTGGGCGGGGCAGTGCAGGAAGATCTGTCTTGTGTCTGCCCTGTCTCCCAAGCAAAAGGTTCACTGCAGTCCCAGCTGCACCACTGGTTCACCACGCTGCCCCTTTACAGAGTGTGCTGTGGCCATTTACATAGAGGTAGCCATGACCGTGACAGAATATGGAAAGAGTACTGGCCCTTATGTTAGAATATCTGCATTCCAGACTTAGCTCTCCTTGCTGACCTGCCTTGATTTGTCATGGAACCTCTGAAGCCAGTGTTACTAGTTATTAAGTGACAGGGACAGAGTTCTTCATGATCTCTGAGTCTTTCAAGCTGTAGCATTTTTTATAGTTGCAAAAATAACTACTCCAAACCCTTGCTAGACCACATTTCTTGAGCAAATATGGTACTTATCCGTCTCTCTCACTCCTCTTTCACTGCCCAAAGCAATTCTTTTACCTGGAGAGAGAGAGAGAGAAAGAGAAATGAGAGAGAGAGAGAGAGAGAGAGAGAGAGAGAGAGAGAGAGAGAGAGAGAGGAGAGAGAGAGAGAGAGAGAGAGAGAGAGAGAGAGAGAGAGAGAGAGAGAAGATGGTCTCTTGGAGTCTCTTCCAGTCCCAAGATCTGTGATTCTAAGAAATCACAGTTTACTGAATGCCTTAGCAATACAAAAGAACCATTATTATACCAAATCGGAGGAGTTTTCATTTTAAGTGAACCCACCTACATTTCAGAATTTCTCAAGTCCCACCCATAAAACTGACATTTTATCAAACATTCTCAAAAGAATTCCTCAGGCTATCCTTTTGGAGTTTATCAGTGAACAAATTATATTAGTGACAGAATACACTTGATTCTCAAAGATGGGATCTGTGAAGAGAGACAAGCAGTTTATTACTTTCTGTTATTAAAACCTGTAAAGGAATCCCTGATTCACCAGGCTGAGATAGGAGAAAGCTACTAAGCAGTTGCTACCCTCATTTAATTAAATTTTAAACCTCTGTGGCACTATTTGTAATTGCAATGAAGACCTGCCTGGGCCTTCAAATGGACAACCCACATGAGGACAACTGGGGCTCTAACTCCTTAGCACAAAGGACCTAAGAACTGGCTAGACAAAAAAAAAAAAAAAAAAAAAAATCACCCAGGCTTCCTTCCTGAGTAGTGGGAAAGAGGATGGTGACTTGGGGAATTTTGATGGTTTAAGCTCCGAAAAAGCTCAACTGTGAGAAGAAGAAGGCAAAGAACAAAAACAAAACAAAACAAAAACCCTGCATCCACTGAGGAAATCACCAATAGGAAGATTTTAGAACAGCTATTTTTAAGACATAAAATTAACCTCCAATTTTAAATAATTGGGGGAATGAAAGGCACAAAGTCTACATGTAGGTAAAAAGAAATTTAACTACGGGGTTTGGGAAAGGTTTTTATTCTAAACAACAGTATGTATATCATGCAGGTGTGGCCTAGGGTTTCCGACTTTGTTGTTGTTAAGGCATTCACCTAGAAAGAGAAAGAAGTTCATGAAGCAGAGTAAAAGTGAGAAAATTCCTTGAGCTTACTTTTTTTCTTTTCTAGCAACCACTCATAAGATAGATGATGATCAATAAAAGGGGGATTTAGGGAGATGACTCCAGGAGGGAGATAACATTGCCTAAGTTAATTACATTTTCTTTCTGTGCCCCTTTAATTCTGAGGAAAATACAAAGGTTAAATAGCACAAAGCACCAACTCAGAAACAATGTATGCAGGGGCAGGCTTTTTTTTTAAGTAAAAAAATAAAAATAAAAAGCACTAGGTTTGTTTGTTTTTCTTAAATGGCTGAAATAGCAGGAGAAAAAGAGATACCATTCAAGTTTCCAGATTATAAAGCACACAGATGAGAAATAAATACATAAATAAATGAAAGGCTCTCTCTGCATTTGTTTAAATTCAACAAGTGTCGATAAAGCAAGCACACTGTGTCAAGGATTTTCTGATGCACCGTCTTGGGTAATAAGAATTAAATGAGTGGGTGGGGGTGGGACGTGGGATGGAGAGGGAGGTAAGGAGATTTGCAACACTAGCCAGAACCTGCAAGTAGAAGAGTGTCAAGTCAAACAATCTATAGTCTTTCTGTAACTTTCTCCCCCCAACCAGCCAGGAAACTTGTGTGGGGCAACCTCAGCTGCAACACTGCAATCTTTCTCAACAATATTTCATGCACGAGGAATCAAGCTACTATTTATTCAGCAAATATATACTGAGCATTAACTGCTTTTGCTCCTGGGTTAGGTACTTGGGGGGATACAGATGCTGAGGACCCAACTCCGACCTACTGGCTCCAAGTCTTTCATTTTAAATCACGTTTTTTAATACCCAGATGATTAAGAATAATCATCTAATAATCACGCGGATCTGGAAACTCCTATTTTAGGAGATATAACAATGATTAAGAGAGTTCTTAATCTCAAGGAGCTCACAAAGTGCTAGGCAAATATATGAATTTCCCAAAACAAGGTTGAAAGCGAAACATGATATGTGAGGAACAAATTCTTCGCTGTGGCTGGACATTTGGAGGAGGGCGGAATGATGGATTGTTGGGAGTTGCACAGGGAGTGAAACAGAACCTTACCCAAATAGGTACATTTGTGTTGGTCAAGTTACCGTTTCAACACGTAGAGAAGGAAACACCTACTGTTAGAAGTAATAATAAGCAGAACATGGCTCCAGTGTCCAGAGAGAAAGAGACCTTGTCGTGGGCGCTTTACACAAACCTCCTCTGAAACCCGATCCAAACAGTCCGGTACAGCCTATTGTTTCTTCGTTTTGCAGATGGGGCAAGTGAAGCTCAGAAATGTTATAAAATTTGCTCACCGTCTCACAGCTAGGAATTGGGAGCTGAAGTTCAGTCTCAGGGCTATCCCATTCCAGGACCTACATGCCTCCCAAAGAAGGATAAACAAAGCCCAGATGCGCAAAAGTGTGAGGCACATAAGAGGAGGCATCTGTTGTTCCCTCTGGCTGGAGGGTGGCAGAGTGGGGTGGGGGGGATGGGGGGGGGGGGGGCAGGGCTGGTAGAGTTAAGAGAGAGCCAGACTATATATAGATGCTGTATTAAACTAGGTGGGCTATAAACGGTAGCAAGGGGAAACCACTGAAGGTTTCCCAAAGAATACTGTGATAAACGTTTTATTTTAGTGTGTAGGCTCTGAATCATGGGTTACATCACACAGAAATCATAAAAATCAAAAGTTTGAATAGTCTTTCCCTGGCTAAGAACCAGGTGGAACTGTTGTCTCATAGCCGTTCAGATGACCATGCCAGGTCTTAAGGAAGATTCTCCAGAGCAGGCCTTCCGATAAATGCACTGCATGTCTGGTATCCTGCAGGGCCCGGATCAGCTCATCCCTGGAGCTGTCCAAATCTGGCAGGATAGCCCTGGAGACTACAGCACTCCCTGGGACCTGAAGCAGCCCCATGGGGCAGTGGGCACAGCACAAGCATGGGCATCAGTTATGGTCAGAGCTCAGACTCCTGAATTCTAGTCCTGTGCTCATTTCATCAAATCAAATCAGACAACACTGGGCAAGCCCCTTTCACTCTCTGAATCTCCCTTTCCTTGTAGGGGGGAATGTGAAATAGGTCTGGACGGGACTCAGATTTCACAAAATTCAGTTCTTCCCTCCCAACACCCCAGCATAAAAGATCTCTCCAATCGATGTCTCACTTTCTGGGATTTGGGGGTGGGAGGTGCAGCATCTTTCAAGAACTTCCACAGTTTACAAAGCCCTAGCGGGAATGACTGCACTTCCTTGTCTCTAGGAAGCCCACTAGTCCTGACTCTCTTATAGATTTGCCATGCTCAGATCCTGGCTGCCCTGTCCGCACTGAAATCAATCTGGCCCATAGATTATCTTTTTTCAAGTGCAAACTGGATCATTGATCAAAAGTCCTCCAACAACAACTGGCCATATCCAAGCGCATGCAAGGAACTCCTCATTGTATCATCAGGAATGAACTTTAGGATCCATACCTGTTAGGATATTCCATTATTACTTGAGATTTTTGTTTTACTCTCAAAAGATTGTGTGTGTATATATGTGTGTGTACGTGGTGTGTGTATGTGTGTATGTGAAATCCAAATTCCTTGGAAGCCAAGCAAAGGCTTAAAACTGTGGAGGGAGAGGAGAGAACCATGATGCATCTTATTCGACGTTCACAAAAAAATATTCCTGCAAATTCCAACCATCGAGAATGCATTTCCAAAGAGATGATCAATTACATGGAGCCAAGAAGGCTTGCCTATCTATAGGAGAAGTGGTGAATATGGAGAAGATACAAGATTTGTTCCACTCTCAGAAACATTGCTGGCGATTTTTTTGTTGTTGTTGTTTACATTGCTTCACATATTTTTAAAAGAACTTTTAAACTTCATGGGTTCATCAGACCACATCTAGTAGCTCAGCCATAGAGGTGCCCATGAATGACTAACTCCTGTAATCAATTCACTGCAACGATGTGATACATGTTAAACCTATTGGTGTCACCTTCTTTGACCTCCAGCCATGGGACAGGAGCAGGAGAATGACATAAATGCTAACGTTTACAGTGAAGCAAGCTTAATTACAGGACTGGAGAAACACACATTTTGTTACCTCATGGTTATTTATTTTTATAGGACCTGAGAAAAGAAAATCTGCCCAAGATGTGTGACAGAGCTCTCAGCAGGACTGCCAAGCTCACATCTGTGACTCCTGAAAAGAGTATATTACAGGGGACCACCCACGCTCTACCCTGGGAACTAGTTTATATATCTTCAGCTGTCAGGCACTCAAGGTCCCCTCTCTGCTTACCACTGACTGATTTTTGTAAGACCACCAAAACTGTCCACTTAATCAAAAGAAATCAGATTTGCATGCCTTTGCAAATCTATCAGGAGGCACAAGCAAATAGAAGACAAATCCTGGAAAGGATTCGGGCTCTCTCCTTATTTCTCACCCAAGATCATATAGTGAAGTTCAGCATCTTAGGCACAACACTGGGAGTTAAGAGTTTGCCCATGTTGTGATTTCCTGAACTCCCACCCACATCTGCAAATCTTCTGAAAGCTTGAGGGGAGAGATCTTGAGGGAGGAGATGCTAAACGCACCTGGATATCTGCACATAATGTAGCCTGGTACACTGGCGGGCATGAACTGCCACTTTAACAGCTGTGGAAGAGACATTGATATATTGACATAGAACGGTGGAAAGTTAAGAGCAACATGAGTGAGAATGGGAGTGAGGCTGAGGACCACACGCTAAGTGCTCTCTGCTGAAGCATCCAGATAGATCTTCAACATTGCGTATAGGGGGGAAATGTTAATACTACAGTAATACATCGCATACCTCCTGACACTAAGTTCAGGCAAGTTGAATACACAAAAATAAAAACAGAATGAGAGCACTAGGCATCTGATGCTGCGTAACCCAGTTTGACAATTACCTCCAGAAATTGGAAGCCTTAGTGAGATTGCCTCACACAGGTTTCACCTCTGCAAGCATTCCTTCTCTATAACCTTTGATCTTAAACTTTTGTAGATGCAGGGGAGAAGAGAGAAATTTATTTCAGAGGAAACCTACTTTTGTCTCTACTCTTTTGAGAATGCTTTCTTTTAAACTTCAGAGAAAAGCTGCAGACTGGCGTGTAGGAGGGATGAAGGAGTGGAAAGAGCAGAGAAATGGGTGTGGAGCTACATCAAGAAATGAAGTGAGAGAAACCTTATGCTAGATCCAGCTCTGACAATGTCTCAAGGATTAGTGCTCAGTGCTGATAAGATGATTTAAACATCGTCTTGTCAGCACAGACCATTTTGAGAGAGGCTGATTCCAACAGTGCTAACAACTTATTGGTTACAGAACTCATGCCACCAGATACCTGAATCCACAAACACATGACAGAAACATTAAAGGATTACGATAGCCTTGTAGTACAGTTTGATATCAGGTCATGTGATTCCTACAACTTTGTTCTTCTTTCTCAAGATTTCTGTGGTTTTTTGGGGTCCTTGGTGGTTCCATATAAAATTTTGGAATATTTGTTCTAATTCTGTGAAACATTTCATTTGATATCTTGATAAGAATTGTGTTGAATCTATTGATTGCTTTGGGCAGTATGGACTTTTTAATGACTTTAATTCTTCCTATCCATGAGCATGGTACATGTTTCCACTTATTTGTATCTTCTTCAATTTCTTTCTCTCGTTGTTTAAATTTATTCCAATGTATTTTTATGCAATTGTAAGTGGGATTTTTATTATTTATTTATTTATTTATTTATTTATTTATTTATTTATTTTAGTTTCCCTTTCTGATAGTTGATTATTGCTATATTTTTCTTAAAAAAAAATGAAACTGATTTCTGAGTATGTATTGTGTATGCTGCCACTCTACTGAATTCATTTATCAGTTCTAGTAGTTTTTTGGTGTGATCTTTAAGGTTCTCTATATGAGGTTCTGGTACATTTACACAATGGAATAATACTCAGCCATAAAAAAGAAGGAAATCTTACCTTTTGCAACATGGATAGACATGAAGAGTATTATGATAAGCGAAATAAGCCAGTCAGAGGAGGACAAGTACCATATGATTTCACTTATATGTGGAATGTAATGGACAAAATAAACTAACAAACAAAACAGAAACAGGCTCACAGATACAGAGAACAAATTGACAGCTGTTAGAGGGGAGTGGAGTTGGGAAGCTAGGTGAAAAAGGTGATGGGATTAAGCAAAAACCTCATAGACACAGACAACAGTATAGTAATTACCAGAAGAAAAAGGAGATGGGGGGGGGTGGTGGAAGAGGGTAAAAAAGGATATAAATAGTGGCCAAACGAGATCATCTGACTTGGGATGGTGAACACGCACTATATATATATATATATATATATATATATATATATATATATATATATATAATGTATTATAGAATCGTACCCCTGCACCTACAATCTTATTAACCAATGTCACCCCAATAAATTAAATACATATTTTTTAAAAAGAACGAAACATTAAAAGACACCCAATCTGGCAAGAAAAGAACAGTGGGGAGGACTCAGGAGAGCCCCCGGAGCCACAGGGAGCTCAGGTGTGCGGCTGGGTACCTTGATGTAGGCTCGCTGCAGGTAGTTGTAGGGCACTCGGCGCTGGAAGTCGCTGCGCACATCCTCGCTGACCTGGTGGCGGGACGCGGGGCCACCGAGGCGCTGGGTCTGGCAGCTGCGGTAGCAGCGCGCCCGCTCCAGCACCGCGCGGAAGAAGGGCAGCTCTGCCCCGGGCCCGGCGCCGGGGGGCGCGAGCGGGCGGCGCGCGGCGCAGTGGCGGGCACAGCGCGCGCGGACCTGCCGCAGGCGCCGGTGGCTGCGCAGCGCCCCTTCCAAGTCGCGCGCGGCGAGCTCGTAGTCCCCGCTGTAGTAGGCGGCCACGCCGCTGGCATAGAGCAGGTCGTAGGGCTGCAGAGGCCCCGGCTCGTGCTCCAGCTCCAGGCGCGGGCTCTCCGGGGGGCCGCCCCGCAGCGGCGGCGGGAGCAGCGGGAGCAGCAGCAGCGGCAGCAACGCCCAGATGCGCTCCCGCATCCTCCGCCTCGGAGAGAAGCAGGACGGCCACGCTCTCTAGACCGCTCCCGCCCCTGGCGTCGGTGCCCCTTCTCCCACCTCCGAGGGCGAGAGCACCCGCCCCGCCGCGATCTGACTGCCCCGTGAGCACCAGGTGACCGGTGGCCGCCGGCACTCGGAGGACTGAGAGGCGGAGGCCGGTCGGCCGGCAGCTCTTAAAGGGACGCCCACAGCTCACTCGCTCCTCCTGCTGCCAGATCCTCCACGAGCCTCCCGCCGGAGCTCAGCGCGCGCCCTGCCGGCTCCGGGAGGGCAGCAGCCACAGGGATGCCAAGGGCTGCACATTCAAGTGCCAGCCAGAGAGCAGAGCCAGTGCAGCTTGAGGGCAACCTGGGCGGGTGAAGCTCTACACGTGGTTCCCCTTCTAGACTGAAGAATGGATAGGATCATCCCCTTTTTGCAGAGGAAGAAATCTGCCTGGGGGAGGTGAAGGTTCTAATCATTTTCTGGAGCTTTTACCTGACTTCACAGTTCACAGAGGCCTTCACCTTCAGAGGAAGCACGGATGCTCCACCGCAGGCTGTGAGGGAAGCACTGGAGGGCCATTTAGCCCAGTTGTGAGGGCTTGACAAGAGTGATCAGTCCTAGTTTATAGACCTGTGAAAGGGGCAAAGGAAAACGTCACCCCTGGGTCTTGGGATTCAAAGCTTAGAGTTCCTTCCCTTAGGGAGGTTCCCTCCCTTGCTTCTCACCCCACTGTGAGTGGGTCTGTATTATTAGAGCAGAGGGAGGAGTCCCCAGGGGCAATCAAGAGTCTGCCTTTCTATGCAGAAGGTGGTATTACAGTACACAGAGAACGCAGTGGAAGGAGTAGCTGCCTTCAATTCTGCCTCTGTTGACCCACCCTGTGACCTTGTGCAACTGAACCTCAGTTCCCCCGTCCCTACACCAGACAAATGTCCCAACACATCATAGTTCTCAGATATAAATTCTTCTAAGAGTTGAACAAAGAGGCAGTTTAATAAATCCAGTACCCGCAGGACTCAAGCAATGAGTATCAATCCAGGAATGGGAAAGCTGACAGAAATGGCTGCCAGATTCCAAAGGACTAGCTGAAGGCTTTCCTGTTCCTCTGCTTCTCCTCTCTCATAAATCCCTCCTGCGGCAAGTTGTTCCCCTCTTCCCTGTGCCTTGGCTCCACACTCACAAGGATTCCTGAGAGCTTATCCGCTGGACCCTTGACTCCAGCCTGCCTCCTGAAGGCATTCCTGTGGTCTCCTAGTGCCATAGCAATTTCACCAAAGTCTTCTTGGCTCCATAGTGGGTATGAGGGAAGGGCAATGGTAAAGAACCTCATATATCATGCAGTTGATATGAATTTCCTAAAGAAGGCTTTTGTGAAGAATCACCACTGTGCCCCAGAGGTTGCCAGAATTTCATGCTCATTCCTCCATTAATTGTGTTGAGTTTAACCGCTCTGATCATGAATAGCCTTGGTTCTGTTACTCCAAGGGATTCCCCCAAATCATGCTCTTATTATTTTTTATCCATCAAACCTCACTCATTGGGCTCATCCCACTGATGGAGAAACTCCAGTTTGGAGCTGAGGGTGTACTGAATGCTTTGGATATCCAATTTTCCAGAATTTGCATTTGACTAACCTGCCTAGACATTTTCTCTAGGGATTGTCTCTCTTTTCAGATAAAGATTTTGGAGTCCAGAGTTATCAGTCAACTTGTGGGACATTTTGAAGTATACTGGACTCGGAATTTCTGCTGGGGTGGGGGGATGCTTAACCATAGATTACCTTTACATTCTGTGACATTTACACATTATTTAATATTTGTCGATTAAAATCATATCTCAAAGTAGGTGTTCTAGTGGAGAGAAGAGACAAATAAGCCAGGGCACTTATCCCTGAATCTTACAATGTTGTATAGGAGACAAACATGAAGTACAGGTCTATCATATAAGGTAGAGTGCGGTACATGTTAGATTAGATTCAAAGTGCTATAGAGATTCAGAGGCTGCAAAAATTTCTGGTGGAAGGATCTAGGAAAACTTAGGAAAGAGTTGACATTGGCAGAGAGTAAAAAAACGTATAGGCTGTAGCCATACCAAACTTTCTGCTGATCCCAACAACAGGCCATGTGCTTTTAAGACGTGTGCTACATGTCTTACTACTTTTATCTACCTCTGTACAAATCCTACCTGACTTTATAGAAAGGGTTCAATTAACATCTCTAATTTGCTTGAACATTGGAATCACCCAAGAAGGTAAAAATAGTGATATCTGGCTCTCACTCTGAGATATTGTGATTTGATTAATTTGGGACATGCCTGAGCATTGAGACTTTTAAATAGTCCCCTAGGTGATTCTAATATAAAGCAAGGATTGAGAACCAATGTCTTAGTTCAGAGAATAACTCAGGGCTCCAGGTGCTGTGGAGGATTCATGAATCTGAGATGTACCATCTCTCCATCTGCCTTTCCCAAGAACAATCTGATCTGCCTTTGAAGCCTAGATTAGGACCAAAGTTCATGGCAATATGGTGATAAGAGACATGCAGGGCCAAGAAGTTGATTTCAAGCAATGTTCTGCCCAGTGGAATCAACTCTGTGTTGAGAAAGACAATCCTCCCTGCATCTCTCGAACCCCTGCATGTCTTGTTAGGTGTGGCAAGATGGCACTTCTTTACCAGGGCCATTTCCTACTCAACTGACTTCCCTCTCAGAGTTTCTGACTTCCTAAGTTTGGGATGGAGCATCAAAATGTTCATTTCTAACAAGTTCCTTGGTGATGCTGAGGCTCTTGGTGCAAGAATCATACATTGAACTCTGTCAATACAATTCCTTTTGATCAATGGTTGCCAAACTTTTTTGCATACAAAAAACAAAAAAACAAAAAAAACTAATAAAATACATGGAGTCTCTGGCTTTTGAAATAGAAGCAAATCTGGGTCTTTATGTTTTCACCTAAGTTCCCCAGGGGTTCTGATAGCCACCTGTGTTTGAGAATCAGTGTTTTAGTGATTTTTCTCCCCTGAAGACATTGTTGATTGTCAGTAGGGCAGGGGAGTACAGTTGTACTATTGGCATCTAATGTGCTAATCATCACGAGGACAGCCTCCCAAGACAAGAAATTATCCAGCCTAAAGTATCAACAATGTACAAATTGAAGAACCGTGGATAGAATACAGTTTGAGCTCTGCAAGTTTTATTCAATTGCTTTTTTTTTTTTTTTTTACAAATGATGACACTTAGGCCCCACTGGTCACATAGTTAGGCAGTAACAGGAGCAATGTATTTAATTTTATATGCCAAAATTTAAAACGTGTGTTGAATGTCATGGAGCATTGGGTGATATAGCCTTGTGATTTTTTTTTTAAGAGAAAGAAAGCATAAAAAGTAAGAAAGACAGAAATGATGGTTTGAGAAAAAGAGACATGGGAAGCATCAGATATTGAAATTTCTGCTAAGATAGGTAAGAACTGGAAACTTGTGATTTCTCTATTGTTTCCCAGTTTTTATAAGATCAGAAAACAGCCAAAATCCAAGAAAATCCATTCAAAAATGTTACAAGGGATTCAACCACTTCCTTTTTTATTTTATTTGGAATAAAACTTGACAGAAGCTTGAATTTCCTTTCGACTTCTGTTTACAAGTCAACAGCATCATGGCACCGGCTTGCTTCAGGGAACCTCCAGCAGGAAGGAATTCAGAAAAGAGCTCTTCAAATACTTATTACTTTTCCCAAATCAGCTTTGCTTTTCAAAGATGACTCCTCTGTTTCCTGCAAAATCCTTATGGAACAATAAAAAAAAATGTGCCCAAACTCCAGCAGGAGACTCCATTGATAGTAGACTCTTTCAATAAGCAAATCTAATATTAGGTTATTTTGATCATGTGTAACTAGGGCTCTTGGTTGCCCCAAACATCTTTGATTCCTTTGAAATGAAAGGAATAATTCTCAATACACAACAACCCAACCCTGTTCAGCTGCTGTTGATGCTGGCTGGCGACAAGAGAGCTGTTTTGAAGACTTGTTTTTTTCCCCTTATACAAATAGGATCATCTGAAGACCTTTTTTTTCTCCAAGTAAGTTAGTGTGAAAGGCAAGCCACTAACAGTCTGTCAACATGAGAGAGAGAGAGAGAGAGAGAGAGAGAGAGAGAGAGAGAGAGAGAGAGAGAGAGAGGCCTCCCTAGAAGAAGAGTGTTTTATTTAGAAAAAATTAATATTTAACTTACATTTAAAATCAAACAGGAGCTGCCACATTCCAGGACTGTCTGTTCCTTTCCAGTTTCTTTAATAGCCCTGTCCCTGTACATACCTTAACTCCTGATTGGGCTTTAAAATTCCAAATCAAACAAAACACCGCAAACACTCTGTGCCCACACTCCTGTCATGGAGGCATTCTAATAGTACTCTTTAGGAGACTCACATTTTAGTTGAATAAGAAACAAGTGAAATAAAGGATACTAATTATTTCCAAAATAATTGAAGCTAAAAACACAATTCAGATGAATTGGACAGAGAATTGGGCAGATCCTATGTGCCAGGTAGCAGGCCAGTTCTTTTCACAGACATGCAGTCATGTAACTTTTCAGGGTCTCTTTGAATAAGGCATTAGTGTTGTAATTATACCACTGAGAAAGCTGAGTCTTATAAAAGAGAAATGACTTGCCAAAGTCCAGTTTGAAAATTACAAGGCCAGGACCGAAGCCCATTCAGTGCTTTTCCCATTCTACTACGCTGCCTCTTTCCAAGCCTAAACTGTCTTCATAGCTCCCGTCAAAATTCTGCTTTGGTTAAACATGGACCACATGTTTTCTTTAGTCACCAACTATGCTGTATGTTCCTCATTCATCTAGAGTCACAGATCATAAAATTGTTCTCCCGGATAAATATAAACAAGGTGTGTGTGTGTGTGTGTGAGAGAGAGAGAGAGAGAGAGAGAGAGAGAGAGAGAGAGAGAGAGAGAGATGTGAGAGACACCATATGTTTGAGACAGAGGCTGACTACTAGTATGACTGTGAACTCAACTTGATAGGTGATATAATGTGGGTAGAAACAGTCATGAACACTAGAGAACATAAACAGTTCTTCAATCATACCTACATAAGAGATGCCAGATTGCTTCAGACGGATGCAAAAAAAAACCTTACCTATTAAAAATTCTGGGAGAGAAGATTATTCTGTATGCGTATGTAATTCATCGTTCTGAGATTACCCCCGTGTCCTGTCTGTCTTTGAGAACTTCCCATCTCCATCCCTGAATGCTTCATAGCAGAATCGGTGCTGAATTCATGTTGAGTTCACGTTCTGAGCTCGTTTTGCATTCTCTCCTACCAGTCTGCCTTTAAACTCTAGTTTAGAAACTAAATCCTTGTCTTGGAAGCTAAACTTTTGTCTTCTCTTGTTTGAGAATATTAAGGTTTATAACTAATCATTTATCTATTTTTTTCAATTTTGGAACCACTTGGGTAGACCCAGAAATGAAAGTAATAAATATTCAAATATTACCATTATTGCTGAAAAGCAGGTTAGGATGTTATGGGTTTTAATATGCAGTAAATGGCCTGTTTATTACTCTGCCACCCACATCCTCAAATCAAACTTGGCTATTCTCAGGGAAGCTAGGAAACTTCTGAAATATTACTCTAGAATTTCCCTCATGAACACAGATAAGGAAAATAGGAGCTCCCCTCCAACATTCTGTTTAACTAATTAGAATAGTCACCCCACATCCTCTGAAGTGGCACCCCTGCTATTGCTTGCTCAAAGACCATTTCTAAACCCAACCCCTATTTCCATCTATAAGGCATCACGAAGTCAGTAACCTGCCTGGACCAGCACCTAGTTCCTGCTGACAGAGTGCTTGGGATTAGCTTCATTTCTCTGCTGTTAACACCCTTTGTCTCTCTTAGAGCCACCCTTGATTCTGACTGCATTGCTCTTGGACACGTGGCTGAATTTCAGCCTGCTGCTTGCTGATTCTGTGACCCTAAATCTGACCCACCAAAGTGTTTCAGATCAGTTGTCAGGAACTTCCTTCCAGAAGGTCTACTCTGCTTCAGACTGGTCTGCAAGTCGACTCTGGTGTCTGTCTTCACTACAGCAGAGCTATAGGTGTTTCACATCTCTGGCCTCAGCTTCCTGAATTATATCATGTACTCATTTCTAGGAAAACATTGGCTGCTGCAGTTTCCACATTGTGATGGGACCTAGATAGAAGGCCAAACACTAAAGGCACAGGAAGAAATATAAAGCTATTATTTGAGTGGTAGAGAATTTGTGTTGAATTCGTTCATAGCATTAAACTTTCATCTTTCTTCAGATTTAAGTAACATTAATTGAAATTTTGGAGCTGGGAACATTTTGTGATTTTATTTGATCCTTGAGGTTGAAGGATGGGGAGAAATTAAGGATATATTATTATGCAGACTTTACAGATAAAGAAATTTTGGTAGAAAATGTTTTAATGTTCACAACGCAAATAAGTTGGGGAGACAAGACTTGAATCTGAATCCAGAGCCCACTTACTGAAGAGTGCATACTTCTCATAGGGTCTCCAGACAGGAATTCTCTTTAGCATCTGTCCACAGAGGATTTGTTCTAGCAAATCTCTCCAGCCTTCTTCTAGTAGCTTTTGGACTCATCTTCTGTTGGGATCACAGGGAAAAACACAGATGCAAATATTAAAGCAATAAGGTTTCAGCTACCGCAAGCCCCTAAATTCTAGTGTTGGTTGCCTGCCTCTCTCATTATGCTAGTCTGCTTTGCCTGCCCTTAACACCATTTCCCTCTTTTGGGACTATCTCCAACAGTATTCTCATCAGAAATGGTCTGACCTGTGGTACCCTGCACACTGGCATCCCCACCTCCCTGGACAGCATCTAAATGTGCCTCTGCTGGGGCTATTGAGACTCTTCTTCTGTTTTAAGAAATTCATTCAAATGAAAACATTGGCAAAACCAGTAAAATTCACCAACGTGGCTCTGCTGGAGAACTTGTCACTCATACCTGAATACTTCAGATTCTGACTTCACCATTTATTTGGCTCCTGAAAATAGATTCCAGCCTCCTGATTACCTGACCACCTGTTCCTTGCCAACCTGGCAGTGGTCCTGCCTGTAGTTTCTTTCAACATCTGCTTCCCACACCATGCTGCTCCTGCTGTGTTCACATTTAAAGTACTTTTTTCTAAAACATTTTAAAAATATATTTTCATTGATTTCAGAGAGGAAGGGAGAGGGAGAAAGTGATATAAACATCAATGAAAGAGAATAATTGATTGGCTGCCTCCTGCATGTTCCCTACTGGATATCAAGACCACGACCCGGGCATGTGCCCTGACTAGGAATCAAACAAACTGTGACCTCCTGGTTCATAGGTCCATGCTCAATCACTAAGCCACACAAACTGAGCTCTAAATTACTTTTTATTAGCAGTACCTGACAATGTGCAGATTGCCCCAATAAATGAAAACTCAACTCAAAAAGATACCAGATGATCATCATCCTCTTAACCTCTTGGGAAGAAAGAGATTTAGTAGATCTCAACGTTGCGCCTATGTTATAGAAAATGCTATTTAAATGAGTGAAGCAAATTAAGTTATGGAATAACCTTGGACATTAAATTAGGATGTCCTAGATCTGGTTCTGGCTTTGCCATGGGTTAATTGTGATACCTTAGGGCAAGAAACTTCTCTTTGGGTTCTCTTTTACCCCCATCAATACAGAAAAGTTTGGAACTAGACTTCTGAGAGTCCTTCCAGCAATAAGTATTCTCTGGTTCTTTCATTTTAAATATACTGTTATCACATTCCTGTTGGTTCCCCCAAAGAATTACTCCCCCTCTCCCTACATCTATCTCTGGGATAAAGTTAAATTTCAGTTCCCAAACACATTTCCAAGCTCCCTCAGGGGTCATTAAAGGTCTCAGCTTACTCGGAGCTTGTTGGTTTTGCCTAGAAATGTCAGCCAGCCTCATCCAGTAGAGCAGGAGCCTGGCCTTGTTGTTTTCGGGCATCTTGCAGCATAATAACAATTCCAGGCACAGCAGAGTTGATCCACATGCCCCAGCTCCCGAAGGAACCTCCCGCTGTAGTCTGTCCAGCATATGTCTTCTCTTTCTGCATTTACCCAAAGGAAAGAATTATGAAGAAAATCCAGGAATTTTTTTTAAAAAAAGAAAACAGTGAGTAGAAGGATAACTGCCCAACTTTCCCAACCCATTTGATAAATGGAGAAAGTAAGACCAAATGCAATGATGAAGTGGTTCGCCTGAGGAAAAAAAAAAAGAGAGAGAGAGAGAGAGAGAGAGAGAGAGAGAGAGAGAATAATTAGCCAAACCAATATCTTAATTCCTTTATTCTATTAAATCTGATCCTCTTGCCACCTTAGTCTTTGAAAACTTTTAGGATCTAAGTAGTAAACTGATCTGGGCCAATTTACATTCAGGGGATAGGGCAATTTATATTTAAAATTAGCTTAATTTCCAAACCACTTTTGAATTTTAAATGATTACTTTTAAGGTACTGTAAAAGTATACAAAAGTATGTTTAAAAATTCTATAGACAACCCCTTCCTCTTACTTTCAAGAGAAAGTAGGTTGTAAGTTGTGTAAATAAAATTTTGCTTAAATTGTAGAAATAAAACCTCCATTTCCCCCCCCCCCCACTTCAGTCCCAATGTACCCACAAGAAAACATGGGTCACTAACTTGACATTCTGCCTCTGAAAGACTGCCAGACTTCAGATTCTACCACACAACATGTAATCAGAGGTTGATTTGTTAAAATAAATACAGAATGAACCATAAAGTCAATTTCCTTCAAAGTCACCATCATGGGAAGCCATATGCTGATCCCATTTCTAATACCAATGCTTTGGGAGGAACTTGAAGAGAAATTATGCATATTATTTTATAATCAAAACTGAATATTTATAAATTTTTTAAAAAGTGTTTTTCTTACCTTATTTTCCAGAATGAACTTCAGGCGACATTGAGATTCAAAAATAACCATCCTATATATAATAATAATCTCTATTTTTTTTTAAAGTCACTTTAATATTTGTAGTACTTTATCATTTTCAAAACCCTCCATATATAAAATGATAGATGTCTCTCCACCTTTCGGGATCCCCTAGGCATTCCCTACACAAAGGCTTTGGGTTACAATGCAAAAAGGGAGAAATTCAAAATCCCACTGCACTCCTAGGATTGCATTTAGCAAACAAAGACAATCTGCTCACTTATACCCAGAGACTAGATACTTTAAACTAATCAGCCTCCTCCTCTTTTAAGCAACTCCACTGGATCTTTCTCATTACTGAAAACTTTCTAGGATGAAAAAACTTTTAATAAAACTATATACTTAAGTTTCTGGAGATGTTGCAGCTCTTTCAAAGATAAATTTAAACAAAAATGGCTTTTAAACTTTGAGATATATGAAACAATGACTATTGAGTGTCCCTTTTTTCTATTCCCCCCCCCCACACACACACACACTTCATTCTTGATAAACCCACAAGGAAACAAGGCTAACTTCCACATTCTGCATCTGAAAGACTGCCAGACCTCAGATTGTATCACACAAAATTTGAAATTCTCTAGGGATCTGTTTCTGTATTATTGCCAGATAACAGAAAAGAGCAGATGAGAACAGGAGCTTATACTTGTATTACATTCACTGCCTCATTTTAATTGGCAAAACATAACTTTTTCCTAGGAAGATTATGTCATAATTGACTAAGGCTTTCTGACAAGCTTTAATGACATTAAAATGAGATGCATTTTTTTCATTTATTATTTTTTCTTCAGAGATATTCATCTTAAAAGAGTCTCTCATCTGACATTTTAAGAACAGAAGATGAGTTTATATTATGTATTTATTCATGATCTCTACTCGTTTTCCCATGAGCATAGATCAAAACTTCTCAAATTTTCCTGTTAATGAAATAGATCAGGACCCAAGAACTTGCCTTCTCCCTAGTCTCCCAGTGAGGCCAGAACTAAGTCAGTGAATGAAGTTCCCATAACCAGCTTTCTGATGGTGGTGAACCAAGTCACACAGC
>PVJC01020316.1:0-29286 GCA_004026665.1 Murina feae
ACACACACACACACACACACACACACAAAGGGACACAGGAACTTTCAGAGGTGAGAGTTATATTTATTACCTTGATTGTTTTGATGGTCACAAATGTACATATATGTTCAAATTCATCAAATTATGTACAGTACTTATTGCAATTTTCTGTGTACCAATTATACTTCAAGCTAGGGAAGCTGAGGGAAGGAGGCATACTAACAACTGAGACTTTCTCCATGGTTAACCAGAAGCATTGAAAGAGAATAAAAAGTAAACACACACACAGAAACGTCAGACCATTAAACCACTTGAAGTGGTTTTTACAAGATTGCATAATACTCAACTTTTCATCTTGTTTTTGAACCTGGTAGAAATTTGTTACTTTAAGAGCATTATAGGGAAAGAAAAGTATAAAAGCCTTACTGTTGTACTCATAGAAGCTTTTCTCACTACTATTTATGGCGTTCCATCAATCCCATGAAATATAAAATCATATGTTTCTGAAGCATAGTCAGTAAGAAGTACTTGTTGAAAAATAATGGGTATGCCCTGGCCGGTTTCGCTAAGTGGATGGAGCACTGGCCTGCAAATGAAGGGTCCCGGGTTAAATTTCTGCTCAGGGCACAGGCTGGGTTGTGGGCTCCATCCCCAGTAGGAAGCATGCAGAAGGCAACCCAGTCGTTGATTCTCATCATTGATGTTCTATCTCTCCTTCTCCCTTCCTCTTTGAAACTAATAAAAATATTAAAAAATAAATAATGGGTATTTAAAATTTTCTAAAAATAAATTCCTGAGGAAGATTATCAACTTAGTTTATTAAGAAAAAGTTTAGGTAAAATAGAAGAGGCTCATATCTGTTTTGGATTGTTTTCCATTCATTGTGTTGCTATCAAATTGATATAAATTTTTATTGTCCAAGATCAGTGTTCAGTATCATGAAAGTACTTTTGACCAGTTCAACACTATCTGTACAGGGGGCGAACAGGCCACTTACTATGGTCTCTTCCTTAATCTGTAAAATTGTTTAATCAGTAGCATGAGCAACTATTAGTTTCTCTAGTCTATGGCAAAGTGGTAACTATTTTTCTTGTTTATATGGTAGTTAATTCTGCTCTCCAAGAAATAAATTTTATCTGGAATGTTATGCTACTGATCTGTCCCCAACCTGTTCAAACTTGCATCTTTAGTATCTTTTAGGCTGTGAAGGTATTTCATTGGTAATCAATGGAAGTTTTTTTGAACCCAATCTATGATTCACTCAATGATTTTTCCAGGAATCAACCAAAGTCTTCTTATTTACTGTCTCTTAAGCTTAGGCTTTTACATATATAGATTATATTCACCATGCCAAGTCATGTCTCCTTCCATCACCATTTATGCCCCCATTACCCTCACTTACTTCCTCCCACCCCACTTTCCCTCTGGTAATCACCATACTGTTGTCTGTCTATGAGTTTTTTTTTTATTTTTTGGCTTATTACCTTCACTGATAGCTATCAATCTGTTGCCTGTAGCTATGAGTCTCTTTCTATTTTGTCAGTTCATTTTGTCCATTAGATTCCACATGAGTGGAGTCATATTGTAGTTGTCTTTCTCTGACTGGTTTACATCACTTAGCAAAATATTCTCCCAAATTCATACATGCTGTCCCCAAATGTAAGATTCCCTTCTTTTTGATAGCCTTTTATGCCTAATTTTTGTCTTTTTGTCCCAGCTTTCATTAATTTAACATGTGTTAAGAACTTGAACTATGGATGTTTTAAAAAGCTTTTCTTCTGTTGCATTTTTTTTTTATTCAGGTAAATTCACATAGTATAAAAGTAGCCATTTTAAAGTATACAGTATAATGGCATTGAACACATTCTCAGTGTTGTGCAACCATCAATTCTGTCTAGTTCCAAAACAAAAGGCATTTGTGATTATTGCTAACTTATAGAACTGTACTATATATTGAGTATTATATATGTGGTTTCAATATTCTCTACATAATAAAAGCTAATATGCAAATTGAATGGAGGAATGACTGGTCGCTATGATGTGCACTGACCACCAGGGGACAGATGCTCAACTCAGGAGCTGCATAGGTGGAGTGCCACTCAGCCAGAAGCTGAGCTCACAACTGGTGAACACAGCGATGGTGGCAGGAGCCTCTCCCGCCTCTACAGCAGTGCTAAGGATGTCCAACTGACAGCTTAAGTCCTCTCCCCACAGGGAGCGGACCTAAGTCATCAGTTGGACATCCCCTGAGGGGTCCTGGACTGAGAGGGCATGGACCAGGCTGAGGGACCCCCCCCCCGGCCCTGAGTGCATTAATTTCATGCACTGAGTCTCTAGTTAACAATATAAAGATGTACCTTAATTTTAAGACTAGCAAGATAAAGTTCAGATAAAGTAATTTACTGAACATCATATACGTAATGTGTTCTTACCCACAATGTCTATGTCCAAAAGTTATATCCATTCCACTGTGCTAAACATACCCTCATTCATCTCACCTTTTGTTAGGGAATAAATTTCTAAGGCAGCCAGGCATATGTGAGTGCCAGAATGCAGTAATGTTGCTATTATTCTAATGTGCTATTTTAGGAAAATGTATATTTCAAGAGTTTGCATGTTAGAGGCTCCTAACATATATTTAAATACTCTCTTGAGATTAAAAGGTTTGTTGACTATTCCAAGTTGTATTTAGCAACCATTGCACAGCGAGGAACTGTTTTATTATCTGTGGTGATTTTTACCGTCTTTTTACCTCTCAGATATGCTTCTTCTGTAAAGGACGGGTCCCAGTATTTTGTGCTCCTGATTGTGACAGATGGTGTTATCTCGGATATGGCTCAAACAAAGGAGTCTATAGTTAATGTAAGTAGGAGTCATTCAGTCTTGGGCTGGCTGTATGACAGCATGGTGCTACTCAGGTTAAGACTAGAGTCCAGTTGACTTCACAGTGAAATGAAATGCTCATGCCTTTGGAACCAATTGCATTTTAACTTTATCCAGACAACTCAGACACATTTGTACCATTAATCCATAAGGGTTAAGCTAAGAGTGTGGATAACGTGAGTTGTAACAAAATTATTTCCAAAAAAAAAAATTTAAAAAGGTAATAGCGCTACCTTCCTGTGCATGAGTGTGTTTATCTCTATTAGTTTGATGTACTTGTACACAATTTTACAATTTGCATAAAATATTTCTCAATATACTCATTTCAGTTATGGGGGAACGTTTGCTAATTTCTTTTTCTATGGAACTGGATGGGAACTGGACTTAATTCAAAACCATGTTTCTCATTATAATTCCTAATTGTGTTAGAGGAATGATTTTTTATTGTATTCTTTATTAGGCTATAATCTATAAAATCTACATTTACTGGATTTTCTATGTATGTAAAAGCCTAGGTGATCATTATGACTGGTTGACTCAACTACTGGTTAACTGGTTGCTATGATGCACACTGATCACCAGGGGGCAAATTCTCAACCCAGGAGCTGCCCTCTGATGGTCAGTATGCTCCCACAGCCAACCTCCCACGCTGGCCAACCTCTCATGGTCCCTCCTCACGGTTCCCCCCACAGACAGCCAGCCCCAATCAGCCCCAATCAGAACTGGGCGAGATGGCCCTGATCAGCCCCAATCGCTGGCTAGACCAAGGAACTCCACCTATGCACAAATTCATGCACCCCACCTCTAGTAATTAATAAAATTATTTCTGCTTTTATTCCCCTTTCATATTCAGGTTTAGCAATGTTTGGCACATAGTAGACATTTAGTAAAAATGAGTTGCATGAATGTTTATCTACCTCATAATTATTAATAGCATGAAAAATACAATTAGCTATTTGTTGTGAGAAAATAGGTTCATATAGGGGCAAAAATCAAATACTTTATATACATGTGCTTAGAAAAACTAAATATGAAAATGAAGAGGAGGAGTAAAAGTTCACATATTTATTTATTTTTAAATCTTGATTTCACTAATATTCTGGCCAGTGGCATTAGTGTGCACTTTAAAATATGGACTTACTAATTTAAATTTAAATTAACAGTCATGATGCACTGAGGAACAATATTTGTAATTCAATGGCCTTCATAGAGGAAGATGTAACTGCACAGTATTGCATCTGTCTGTAGCTAGATCTTACATTTTTACCATTAAATTATTTAATGTGATGATGTCGTTTAAGCGACACATATAATGAGAAAGCCTGCCATAACATATTCAGTATCCCTCACAATCTCACGTATATTTAATAAATAATTTAATCATACTAATAATAACTTTCTATAAATGAGGTAGAAAAGGATACTACTGTTTCATAAATATGGTTCCCCTTTCCCCTTTAGGAACTAAAAGATATTTTAGATGAGAGAGAACATAAAAAAAGAGAGAACAGGGATACCCAATGTCATCCTATGTAGATTTTGGCTGATAATAGCAAGTGAAAGCTAAAGCTCAATACTTTTTTATTTTTTACATTATCCAAGGCTGGTCATTCCTGAGGAATGTCCCACTGAAGCAGCATATGTACAGAGTTGGGGAAGTATCAGCATGGAATTAAATATATTATAGTTATTTTAAGTAGCTTTAAAACTACTTTAATGAACAGCTGTGAAAAATATAAACTAAAACAGGATATTAATTTTTTCTTAATTCTTTTCTTAAGAACTCAATTTCTTATTTGTGAACTAATTGTGTATTCTTTTCAAAGGCTTCAAAACTTCCAATGTCAATAATTATAGTTGGTGTTGGACCAGCAGAATTTGATGGTAAGTAATACAATTTCAGCAGTATTCCTTGGGAGTTTATTTAATCTGAGTCATCATGCTCTTAAGTTTCTGTCATTCTTTTTAAAAATTTTGAATGTGAATGTGCATGTAGATTTGCATACAATGTCCATGTACACTAGACAGAAAAATAAATATCTCACCATGAAGTCTGTTTAAGTGAGAAATTAAAATACTGTCTTCTGAGTAGAGCATTATCTTTCTAGTATAGATTCCTGCAACGTGTATTTTTTCATTTTTTATCTTTAGTTTGTACCTAAAGATAATATTTTTTGAAGACTTACAGAGTGATAAATTGAGTTTTTGTTCCCAAGGCAAATTACTCTCTGGGTTTTCTAAAAACCTTTAGGAATAAAAACTAAATAAACCATTAGGTTGTGAATAGAAATGTTAACCCAGCACAATATACTACTTGAATGGGTTTTTAGACCCTTGCTAGTTGATAGACATTAGCTTTATAAATACACTAGGGGCCCGGTGCACAAAAATTTGTGCACTCAGGGGGGTCCCTCAGCCCGGCCTGTGCCCTCTCGCAGTCTGGGACCCCTTGGGGGATGTCCACCTGCTGCCATGCCTTGCCAGTCTGGGAGAGGGGCTGAGGGCCGTTTTCAGGCTGCCCACAGCCCGTTCAGGGTTCGGGTCCCTACTGGGGTGCCTGGGCAGCCTGGGTGAGGGGCTGAGGGCTGTTTTCAAGCTGCCCACAGCTCCCATTGACCCAACATCCCAGCAAGGCTGGCTGGAATCAGGTTTCTGGGGTTTATTTATCTTCTATAATTGAAATTTTGTTACTTTGAGCTGAGGCCTAGGCAGGGAACAAAGCCTCCTGTTTGCTTCAGCTCCGTGGCTTCTATAATTGAAACTATATTGCTGTGAGCAGAGGCCCAGCCGGCCTAGGCAGGCAGTTGCAATGGAAGCCTCGTGCTTGCTCTAGCTCTGTGGCTGTTAGCCTCCATCTTGGTTGGGTTAATTTGCATACAGTTGCTCTGATTGGCTGGTGGGCATGGCTTGGTTGGTGGGTGTGGCTTAGGTGTCTCAGAGTGATGGTTAATTTCCATATTACTCTTTTATTAGAGTAGATAAGTTCTGTCATATTAAAGAACAGAATGAAAATGGAACTGACCATCTAAGATTTAAGGAGAATTTATATAATTATACTAAGTTGACTTACTGGGAGTTATTTTGGTCTTAGGCCTTGTTCAGCTGCTAATTAAGTGACAGGTGTTTGTGTAACTCATGATCTACACAAACTTCGTTCAGGATAGTCTGTTACTAGTTATCTGGTGAATTCCTTCAAGAGAACTTTATACTGGACAGCACCTGTATTACTTCAAAACATTTACTTGTTTCAGGTGTTTTAGATTAACAATAACACTTTCTTTAGCTTGGCATTTTGGAAATGAAAATAATTTTAGAATATTTAGAACAATCTCTGGTATGTTACAAGGTAATTTAGGCATAAAGGTACTAATTTTAGTATGATTATCACTGGATTGATTCTCCATTAACCACCAGTGCCTTCTCTGTAAGAGTAGCATGGATCTGTCCATCTGAGGAAAAGAACCACAGGGAAAGTTATATTGATGACTCCAAAAATTTCTTTCTTTGATTCTACCCTTGACTAGTCATCCTTTTCATCATTATAATCTTCCATTTTCTAAAGCAAAAGTTATTTAGTCTGATGGCTGCTGCTTCTGCTAATATTTTCTGTCTCTGGGTATTTGCATCTGTTTGCATCATATTTCAGGCATCAATATGACACATTTCTCTGGAGTCAGGAAATCTAAAACATCTTTTTTCTTAATGCTTTGTTCACTTGATCGTTTGCATTCATTAGTAATAGACAGAGATCCACAAACTTCACCCATTGCTAGGTTACAATAACCAATGCTCTTTTCTTTAGTCACTAATTTGCTTTTGCCTCTCAAGGATACACCTCTGATAGGGCACATCTCAGGTCTCCCAGACTCCCACAGAAGTCCACCACTAAATGTATGACCTCAGGGATGGAAAACACATCCACAACCTGTTCATCCACAACCCCCACACATAATGTTTGAATACAAAGCCACTGACCCTTCCTGGTCATATATTTCTACTTACTATACAAGTCAGCTATTTATTTTCTTCTTTTCTTTAGTTCCCAGTGAATTATTTATTAAGATTTGAGGTGTGATAATTCATCATTTTTCTCTCTGACTTCCTGAATTAACTGAAAAAAAAAAAAAGATATGCAGGAAACACTCAGAGACTGGAATATAAGCAATGCAGAATTGGAGAATTTGGGTTAACCTGTGCACAGAGGCAGACTTCTCACTACCTTTTCCCCAAGATTAAATGACCTCACCCTTATCTCCAGGCCTACTCCATACAGGGACTAAGTCTTGCCTATTAAGCCTGCCCCAGAGAGGAATTGCCTTCACTCTGAGGATAGGCAGCTCCAAAAAAGAGAGGTTCAAGGTCAGTTCCTTCTAATACTAGTAATCTTATGAATCCTTCCTCTTGCCATGTGGAAAA
The DNA here is from genome assembly GCA_004026665.1 of Murina feae. NCBI lineage: Eukaryota > Metazoa > Chordata > Mammalia > Chiroptera > Vespertilionidae > Murina > Murina feae. The sequence goes on from PVJC01020316.1 coordinate 7,279, forward strand.
GTGAGTGGCGATTGTAGACAAAAAGGGAAGTTGCCTTTCTAGTAGAATTCTATCCTGAGAATTAGAATGCAACTTTCCTCTGGGGAACATTTGAACAGGGAATTAGGGTCTTGCTTTCACCATGATGGAAGTTTAAATAGGGTGGAAAGTCTTCCAGGCTCAATACTAGAAAAGTAGGCTATTCCACCAGAAGACCATTGATGCTTCTCTAAAGGATTTTTTTTTTCTTTCATCTCATGGCTAAGAAGAAAAGGACAGAATGCTCAGGTTTAAGATAGAAAATATCCAACTTACATTAAAATTGCTGCTGTCTTTTAAAAAATATGTATGTTTTATTGAGTTGAGAGAGCGAGGGGGGAGGGAAAGGTGAGAGAGAGAGAGAGAAACATCAATGATGAGAGATAATAATTGATCAGCTGTCTCCTACATGCTCTCTACAGAGGACCAAGTCTGAAACCCAGGCATGTGCCCTGATAGGGAATCGAACCTGGTTCATGGATCAATGCTCAAACACTGAGCCACACTAATGAGGCAAATTGCAGCTGTCTTATCAGATGAGCCTTTCTCCAGGCTCTTCCAAGTCTACCATAGAGTGCCTTTATACGCCACACATATACACTGACATAGGGAAAAAGTGACATAAAACTTGCAGATTTTATCAGGTAACCACCTAAATCGAACATCTACACATTTTTAACCAGAAGGGCATTGTTTATATGGGCAAGAAAGGTAATATTTTGCCACCCATTCTTTGAAGGTTGAGAAAATAGGAATAAACTATTAGATTAGTGAGTATTCAAATTTCTTATTTTTATATTTTAATTTTTTTCTATTTTAATAAGAACAATTTCCAACCGTCTGTAAAATTCTCCCCAGTGACCCTTCATTAAGAAGAAAGATTTTTCAAGGTGGGATTTCTTTATCCTTAAAAGGCAAAAAGGCAAATTAAAGCAGCATCTGGCTACCTGCTTTGATCATTAAGAGAAGGGGACACCTAAAAAGGGCTCTGACTTCGTCCCATCTCCCATGGCTAGAAAGTAGTGCTGGTCTGTCTCACATTGTGTTTCTAAGGACAAGTCCTGGTGGGGACCTGGGGCTTTCAACATCGGGCTCCTGAGGGTCTGGAAACCTGAAGGGAGAATGTGTGGCTCAGTGGTTGAGTGTTGACCAGCAGTTTGATTCCTGGTTAGGGCACATGCCCAAGTTGCAGGCTCGATTTCAGGTAGAAGGGCATGCACGAGGCAGCTGGTCAATGATTCTTTGATGTTTCTATTTCTCTTTAAAAAATGGTGAGGATTGTATTCTGATGGAACAATATTTTTTGGAGGGTTAGGAAGCAAACATTATAATTGCAAGTGGCTCTGTAAAATCTAGTGAATGTCATGTATATACAAAATGAATTATCAGCAATAAAATTATACTTTAAGCAGAAATTAGCATTTCTTATGTAATTAATTATTTAGAGAATTCTGGCTGAAAACCTAGTAAACTCTGGAAAATGTTCTTAATTGCAGCATAACATTACTGTATCAGCAGATGAACCATTCCCAAATACCCTCTGATCTTTGTGATGTTAAAATTCTCCTTTAACCAACAAAAAATCATGCCTCAGAAAAATCATACTTTATCCAATCAGTATAAGGGCAGAGCAAATGTCTTTTCATTGTTCAATCTATGTTTAAAGTGGAAATTGGGCAATATGGACATATAGCTTTGTTATAGTTTTGGTAAAAATGAAGTTCAGCCCAGCCTATGTGGCTTTGTGGTAGAGCATTGTCCTATGAGCCAGGTGGGCACGGTTCAATTCCTGGTCAGGGTCAGGGCACATGCCCAGGCTATGGGTTCAGTCCCCAGTAGGAGGCATGCAGGTAGCAGCCAATCAATGATTCTCTCTCATCATCGATGCTTCTATCTCTCTCTCTGTCTCCCTTCCTCTCTGAAATCAATAAAAATATGTATTTTGAAAAAGAATAGAGTTCAAATTGTTCTTGGAAATTCTATGATGACTAGCAACCAAGCTTCTTAATTTAGAAAGAAAAACTAAAATGGAATGTTTTAGTATCACTTGCTCAAACAATCCTGTACGCACATGACTCCAGTCTGAGGACCCCCAGGACGGAGAGGTGCACTAATGATGCTCTCCACTGCGCTGGCTCTTCTCACCTGTCAGAGGTCACCTGAGGTGCTGGCCTGTTTTCTTCATTTGTGAGATTTACCCTCACTCAGGTTCTGTGGGAGAAGTGATTGAGGAGATGCGGGGGATCAACAGCTTCTTGACTTCACATAGGACGTTTTGCTACTTCATACATCTTGATTTCTGTATTGCCTGTGTGGGTTTAGTATATGGCTACACTACACTGGATGAGTAATTCTTTTTTATTTTCAAGCAATGATTGAATTGGATGGAGATGATGTAAGAGTTTCCTCCAGAGGAAAATATGCCGAAAGGGACATTGTGCAGGTAAGAAATTTAATGAAAATTATTTATTTTGTTCATAGTGAACAGCTCTTGTTGAATAAACAACTTTAAGTTGAAATGCTGAGTATCAGGTTCTGTTTAATTTAGTCAGTGGGCTCTCCGTGAGATGCCTATTAAGTATTAGGGCCTAGAAAAGCACTCATGCTTTCCCCTGGACTTTGGGTTCGCAATATGTAAATAAATTGTCAATAAGTTATTTTTATTACTATTTTATTATTACCTACTTTATTATTACCAGACAATAGTGAGTTTTAGTAAAATAGAATGTAGAAACATAAACTTCTAAATAATGTTTATCTATTCATTATTTAGTCTGCAACAAAGACTAAAAGTATTTTTAGACAGCTGTATATATTTAGAGTAGATAAATTTAGTATAAATGAACTGAAAATATAGATATTTTTATACTTTCTTTGTAGATTATGATTAGAAAGTGGAGAAATACATCTTAAAATTATGTATAAATTATAGGTAAATAATATATACCCATAAGTAAATAACATGATATAATATATAACATAATAAAATATGACTCACAATTGTCTTAAAATTTTAAAAGAATACTTAACTAAAGCCTACTATTCAAGGAGTGGCTTGAAAGAAAATAATTAGTAACCAGCATAATTAAAATTTATAGTTGAAAACAAGGAGTTAACTCAACTAAAGTTCTGCATACATTACAGCCTCCATATTTTTTAGGGTGCCAGAAGAGAAAAAAAAACTATGAAGTCTGCCTCCTTAAATAGAAAAGGGAAGAAGGGGTCAGTACCATTGAAGCAGATGATATGAAAGTTTGGGAGGAGCAAACAATGGACGTCAGCATTTTCTCTTAATTAATAAACTATATATTCACCCATAATACAGTCATTAGGAGAATCCAATTGGAATTTGACAGAAATTGGTTCAAAGCCTGGATTGTCCAACTATGATAACTTGGACAAGCTTTCTAAATTCAGTGTACTGGCATTGTTGTAATGATCAAGTGAGAAAACATATATGAAATGCATTCCTGAAATAGTAAAATACAACAAAAAATGATTAAAATAGTTTCAGGGAGAATATAACATAAAGTAATTTGTACAAATTAATTGGCTAAATTTTAAAAAGCATTGTTCTTAGTCTGTCAGCAAAATTTAATTTTCAGTGAGAAACATTTTTTAAGATAATGAAATATGACATATTTTTTAACCTAATGTTCTTAGTAGAGTAAAGAGCACACGTGCCCCCCCACACACATGAATGATGAGGTTAAAAGCAGCTAAGAAAGGGAACATGGTAATGTGGTCATCTATTTAAGAATCCCATGGTGTTTTGTTTTCATAATTAGACACATGATTATTCACCTGAACCTCATTAGCATAATTATAGGTTTAAGTAATTACACCTTATCTGAAAGCTTTCCACAATGTCTGACTCACAGTTTCAAAAAATTAAATTACTAAAGTGAAGTGTGAATTTGAAGTCCTTTAGAATGTGTTATGTTGCTGGTATAATGCATTTTTACAAAGTTAGCAGAGGCAACCCCGTATCTCATACTGTTATCTAAATGATGCTTATGAGAAACTTGGTATTTCTTAAGATTGTTCATATTGTTAAGATTTTCTTTAAAAGGGCTAATATCTTATGTTGGTGACAACCAGCCGTTCTTATTATAAGTATAAAACAAAAATTCCCTTGAAAATATTTAGTCTCTCAATGGATATCCTATGTTGGACAGAATATTGCTGCTATAGGACTCAAATCTATGAAATTATATCATGGGCACTCTGACCTTGAACAAGTCAATAAATCTCTTTAGCTTTTGTTTCATTACTCTAAACTCTAAATTCTTTCATCTTTGCCCTTCTTATGATGTTGTGATTCTCAGAGGAAGTAAAAGTCATGAAATACTTTGTTACTTATTAGTATAAGCTATATATATATATATGTGTGTGTGTATATGTGTATATATATATATGCAAATATATATATATGTAAATAATTGTTTCCTCTGTTTGACACTCAGAATCCTTAAGACGAGTCCACTACCATAAAATGATACTGAGATCCCCAAAAGTTTTGAAGGGACTGGGGAAATAGCTAAACACTCAAGAGATTTTACCCCATAAAGTTGAACTGGAAGAGCTGTGAGATATTACAGATTCTGAACATGAAATTAAAATATTCCCAGACAATTAGTAGCCTCCTGAGTAATGGTGAGATCTTGGCTTTCCTGCCTATAGTTCAGGAGATTTGATGCGCCTTTTCTAATTTCATGCAGAAGTTCCTAAATGGTGATTGGTCTTTTAAAAATAGTAAGCAAGGTAAAAATTTATCTATCTTATTGTATTTAAGAAGAATTAGCATCTTCTCTCCCACCTCGAATAAGATTTTAAGAACATTCAGCAGTTATACAGCCTCTACCGTTCACTAAAATATTTTTATGTGACTTACATTCAAGACTAGAAATTTCCTTGAGCCTTGTCCAGTTAGCTCAGTGGTTAGATCTCAGCCCTCAGACAGTCTTGGGTTTGATTCCCAGTCAAGGACCACCTTGGTTGCAAGTTTGATTGAGGCACAAGCAGTAGACAACCCCTATCTATCTATCTATCTATCTATCTATCTATCTATCTATCTCTTTCTCTCTCTCCCCCCCTCCCCTTCCTTCCCTCCCACTCTCTCTAAAAAACAAATCAATAAAAAAGCATATCCATGGGTGAGGATAAATAAGTAAATAAATAAATAAAAAGACATTTCCTTGAATAGTCGGGGATATAGGAGTTACCAGGGCACAACAAGAATAACGATCCAGTCCTCCCATCATCAGAAAATATCGAAGCTGTCATAATGCTGTAAACTCTGCTGGCTAAAATACTATCAGAAAATAGAGTCTATTTAGGCTCTCTTACTTTTTCACTACGTTCAAGTTTTTTACAGGTGAAGGCTAGTAAGTTAATGCACAGCAAACAAAAGCCCACATTTCTTAAATGGACAAAACCCTAAGGCTGAAAATAATAGTAAGCAGCTGAATTTCAATAGCTAATTAGGGGTAATCAATAGGTTTTCATTATATTGTCAAATCTTAAGTGGCACCCAACTTCATTCTAATTAATCATTTATTAATTCCTTCATGTGCTAGGCAGGCTAAGAGCTATAGTGTTACCTCACTCAGTCCTCAGTTGACTTTATGAGACAGGTACTTTGATTACCATATTTTTAAAAGAAGGAATGAAGTTTAATTCTTCTTGTTCGTAGTCACAAAGCCAGTAAGAACTGGAGTCACAATTTAATCTTAAGATGTTTAATTCTAAAATTTTAACAAATATTCTGTATAACTTTGATTCTAAATCCTAAGTCCTAACCATAGCATTTAAGAGTCTCCATGTCCTGACTCCAATCTTCCTCTTTAGCTAAACACACACACACACACACACACACACACTTTGCCTTAACAAATAGTACTATTAACTACCTTTGCATCACACATTTCTATTGTTCTTTCTCTTACTTTTTATTGTCACTTTATTGGAATAATCTTCCTCCTCACTGGGCTGACTAAAATTCTACATTTTGAAATTTCCCAGTATAGTGCCTTTTGTAATGGCCTGTCTCCACACACTTGAACTAATTTCCTCACCTTTTTTCCCTACTTTATTCACCTATCACTTTGTATCTTCATAAAAATACTGGACATTTTTTGCCTTGAATTAGTTTGTAAATAAAGAAACTGAAGCCCAAGATGAGGTGTTAACTAATACAAAGTTGTTTAGATCATAAACTGGTAGATCCAAATTTTCAACAAAGTTCTGCTTCCGAAGCCTGTTTTCTTTTTGTAATCAGTACATCTACTCTCTAATGAAGATTAGTAGGATCTGTTCTCCTTTTCACATTACTATCAGGATTAATGTAAAAGAGTAAGATTCATTTGCGTTTAAATAATGACAGATATTTATAGCTATTGATGTTGGGTAAGTTCATTAAACTAAGGTTCAGTTTCCTCTTCTGTAAGTTCAAAATACAGATAAGATGCTTATAAAAATTAAATAGTGTAAAATCTCTTAGCAGAAGGCCTCCTACTGGCCAGTTGTTCAATAAATGCATTAATATCAGTATCCGTTTTTATTATTATTTAGTATGTTGGCATAATCCAGTCAGAAGGCATTTTAGGTCACTATTTCATAGTGGTTGATCTTGACATATGACACTGTGGTCAGCCTTATGTGTGATTATATTCATTGTCTCGGTATTCAATCTCATATGACTATGGCATGAATAGTAACCAGGATAAGATCCTATGGTTGCTAGCTTAAAACTTAAATGAGTTATTTTCTTAAATCAATAATATGTATTCATTTGCTTGCTTGGACTATGGATTGGCCATTGTATATGAAGCAATGTCATTTTTCTTGGTTGCCTACGGATGCTTGCCAGCCTATCATTTCCTTAAAAATTATATTTAAATCATATTTTCCATTAAATGGAGAATAATAACCTTGAAGACTTAGACTTGAAAATCACTAATGGAGCTCTGCACAGTAGGAGCAATCTAGTAAAACTGAGCAGAACAGCAACTAAAAGCCCATTTGCCCAAACTAATTTAAACTTGTTTTCACAAGTAGTCAAAGCTGGCCATTAGAGCAGCTGTGAGGAACATTTTCCTTAGAGTAGGAGGATGCTAAGAGAAAGATGTAGAGTATCAAGGACATAATATTTCCACAGAACAGAATGCATTTATTGGTATTCTTCATATGAATGTGATAAATTAGCGCAAGTGAAAATTGATTTATTCCTCTAACCCAAGCATTTTAACAGTCCAAGCATTGTGTTAATAGTCAACACTCTCCATTCACAAATGTGTGAGCATTATTCTGAAGGGGACGTCCCCAAGTATGATGATCAGAAATGAGTGATGAAAAGGGGTTATAAACAGAGTGCTGAGATGTTAAATGGAAAGTTGTGACTATAGAAGGGTTTCTGCAATAGTTTAAGAAAGAGGGCATATATTTTTCATGAAAACTGTAAGATTGAACATTAGTACCAAGTAGAGGAAATGAAGAGTGACTTGTCATTTTTCATTTCTCAGGAGAGTACTTCCTGACATGACTGAGTTGATGAATGTTTCTGGAAAAGATTTAGATAATCTAGGTTTATGAGTAGAAAGTTCTCAACATTTTTTTTTTCTATACCCAACACACATGAGACCCAACTTGCTATTACAGTGATTTTCAATTCAGGGCAGTCCCTTAATACTCAGGGCATATCTGTGCTACCACCTAACAAGCAAGTTAAATGTAATATATATGTATATATTATTATCTGTTATTTACAAAAATATTTTTAGGTAAGTATAACTGTATACATTGTGAGAATAATGATCATAGTTCTTAGTTTTGATATTTCAGAATATTGTAACATTGACGGCCCAGTGCACAAAATTCATGCACAGCAGATGGGGGGGGAGGGTGTCGCTCAGCCCGGCATGCGCCTTCTCACATTCCGGGACCCCTTGAGAGATGTCTGCCTGCCTGCTTGCTGCTCCTTATCACTCAGCTCACTGCTCCTTAATGCTACCGCTAAAGTGGGAGAGGCTCCCGCCACCACCACTGCGCTTGCCATGAGTCTGGCTTCTGGTTGAGCAGCACTCCCCCTGTGGGAGTGCACTGACTACTAGGGGGCAGCTCCTGCATTGAGAGTCTGCCTCCTGGTGGTCAATGCACATCATAGCGACCAATCATTCTGGTCGTTCCACCTTAACAGCTGCTTAGGCTTTTTTTATATAGCTTCTTAAGAATACATTTCAATTTAATAAAAATTTAACACACTTATAGCATTTGCTGGAAAGGTCAAATAATAGGTGTTTGGGTGTGTGTGCATTATTTCAAATTGTAAGAGAAAGTTTATTTAGAAAGTTACAGAGGTAGTAGAAGTAAGCCAGCTGGACTGTGTAACAAATTATAAAAGCAAAGGGAGGGCCCCTGGAGCTTAGGAGAGGGAAAGGCAAAGGTGATGCTTGGGGTACTGGGGCGAGGTGAGTGGGGAGAAGAAGGGGGAGGGGAAGAGAAAGGCCCAAGTATGTTCCAGAAACAGAGAGTGCAAACTGGGTTCTTCATCTTGAGGGTTTTTTAACAGATGTTTTAAAATTACAAAAAGACCAGGAACTTTAGGTCACAATACTGATACTGTACTTAAATCTGAAGGAGATCAAGTTGATAAGAATATTCCCTGTTTTGAATAAGAATGTAAATATGAAGCTGTTAAGATAGTTTTATATTTATATTGAACATGTAATTAAATATAAATTGATGGGTAATAATGGTAATAATGATAATAACTATTATATATAGTACATATTATGAGTGAAATATGGTTTTAAGCACTTTTCATGGTAACTTACTTATATGACAACCTAATAAATAGGTATTATTATTATCCTCATTTTATAAAAGAGAAGACGAGGGCAAAGAGTGAAAAATAGCTAGTTCATGCAGCTAATAAGTAAAAGAACCAGCCTCTGAACCTAGGAAATCTAATTCCAGGGTTTGTGAGAATAGTGGTGAAAAGGTAAGTGAGTTCCCCTGGTACAGGAGAAAGGTAAAGAATTAAAGAAAAATACAAGACAAACTCTAGGTAAAGGAAAGACAAGGCAGGCCAGAATTCCTTCTCCCTTAAGGCAGTATCAACTATTTACCTGAGGTGTCAGCATTTCCCCAAAATGCAGCTATTAGCTACATATTTTTTTTTTGGGGGGGGGGGGAAATGAACCATTTAAGAAACAGCTTAAAAGATAATTAGATGTACACTAAACCATACTAACATTACTAAATGTTAACTTTTAAAATACCATAGCTTTTAAAATAAGGCTGAAATAAATTATAGCAACAATTAGACATTTTTTTATTAATCCTTAACTGTGTTGATTCCTATTGTCTCACCTGTCTAATCATAGTTTCAGAGAGAAAATAGACCTTAACTTTTTTTTTTTGCACCTCTTTGATTTTTTTTTTATTAAAAATGTCAAGTCTTGTCCATAGTTAGGTTATGCAACTTCACAAAAGTTCACATCCTCTACTTCTCAGTTGAAAATGATATTCTATTAGTTTTTTCTTACTCTTACTTAGCTACTTTCAGGGTAGGAGTAAAATCTGTCACCTTCCTAGCACACTTTTCTAAAAAGTTGAGTTTTCTTCCTCAGACCGAGAGGGTAAAATTATTGTCATAGAGGTATGCTCCTGCCTACTTTTGCCCTATCCTGTATTTCAGGTTCCCACTAATACGAACTGTGGATTTCATGTTCATGTCCCTATGATTTGATGCTCTAGTTCTAATGAAAAATACTTTACATGTATTTAGGAGTCTTTAATGATACACATTTTTGGACCCTGCGTTGGGTAATAGTTTTGCTTTGAAATCTGAATGAGACATGGATTAACTCCATTTCACAGGAAAGTGAGCCCTGAGGAGGTTCAGTGCTCCATCCTATTGGGAGTCAGGCTAGGTGGAGAACTCAGAACTGCAAAACACATTTAGCAACATGATGGACATATCAGGACAAGGAAACAAGTTATTGGCGTGGCAAGGGACATAGAACACAAGTATACAGTTTTATTTTTGTTGTTAATCCTCCCTTGAGGATATTTCTTCCATTGATTTATAGAGAGTGAAAGGGAGGAGAGAGAGAGAGAGAGAGAGAGAGAGAGAGAGAGAGAGAGAGAGAGACATCAATTGGTTGTCTCCCACACGGCCCCGACCAGGGTTGAACCAGAAACCCAGATACATGTCCTTGACCAGGAGTCAAATCCATGACCCTTTGGTAGTGCACTGACACTCTCACCACTGAGCCAAACCAACCAGGGCTGCATCCCTTTTTAGGTAAAGTTTATATTAGAAAGTTATGGTCACTCTTTTAGTTGTTGGTAATGAACCAAATGTCTTTACCATGCATAGTAACTACTGTCCACCTCACCATAACTGATCTTCTCTGATACTCCTACAACCAGATATTGACATGTGCTGGGGTTTTTTTGTGTCTATGAACTACCATGCTGGAGTCTGTGAACTAACTTTCTTTCACCTCTGCTTTCTAGTTTGTGCCTTTCAGGGATTATATTGACAGAAGCGGAAACCACATACTGAGCATGGCTAGACTGGCTAAGGATGTCCTCGCTGAGATCCCCGAGCAGTTTCTCTCTTACATGAGGGCCCGAGGAATCAAGCCATCGCCGGCGCCTCCCCCGTACACCCCACCTACACACGTGCTACAGACTCAGATATGACTGCGCTCTGAACCGTTTGCGTGATCTTCATGTCAGTTGGAGCTGCTGAGTCAGGCTTGGTCCTGGTGCTCTGTAAGGAACCAGGGAATGGGAACCTTTCTCCATGCGGCTTCAGCAGTCCTGGTTAATAGGCTTTCTGGGATCCAAACTTATTCTCTTCCTAAACCAAAACTGTAAATACGGTGGTTGCATGAGCAACAGAAACATTGTGTGAATGCTTGAAGCAAAATATGGATGTCTTCTCTGAATCTTTACTTTTTTTTTTTTTTTTTTTTTGCACAGAAACAGCTAATTTCCAATGTGTTGTTGGGAAAAAGCACAAACTCTGTTTTTAACTCAAATATTGTCCTTGACTGCTGTGTGTATAGGGAAAGCAGTCTCTCTGTATCAATGTTTACATGTTCCTACTTTTTAAATTTCAGTACTTTTATAACTGTTCTTAAGAATAAGAGTTTTGAATATTGAATCCTTTGTCTTCTAAATTGCAATAGCTGTAATTACAAGAGCAATATCTCTTTGAATGACTGTCTGGACAAACACAGTCACAAACAAAGGAAAGGAAAGATACTTTCGGATTTCTTCCGTGAATGAGTTGTCTTATGAAGCTGCATCTGCTCAGTCATCGGTTCTTCTGCCTTGGCCAGGGATGGGAGTTCAGCTTAGCGGGTGTGTATCCTGTAAGAACATGCGTTTTCCATGGAGTTTGGGTTCTAAATTTAGACTGCAGTCAGTTTATGTTTTGTGCTGCTAAGTAGACATTTTAAAAAAGTCAAAACGTTATAAACTGTAAACGCACAGAAAATACTGTGTATTTATGTAAAAAGTAGCATCTTTATATTATAATGCTATTTAGAAAGACTAAAACCCAAAATAGTTAACTGTGAACCATGTAGCAGAAGTTTTAAAACTTTTTATTCCATTATATCTTGTCTAGATATTTTAATTCAAAGGGATACTGTCTCTCTTACTGGTTTCCTATCACCTTTCCACATTACCACACGGTGCACAAGCTGGAAGTTTTTTTTGTGAAATTCCCAGTGAAATATACACGACCATGTGACTTAGTGCACAACACATTTGTGACATAACCGACACCTATAGACGAATCTGCCTGTCCACAATTAATTGTGAAGAGTTTTTGCACGTACAATTTTTACAAGAATTACAGTTTTGTGATGTTGTGTCCAAATTAAAGAATTTCTTTAGAACAAATGGCCTTAAATTCTCACAGAATTCCTGGAAATGATTGTGAATTGCCTTCATATAATAGAAAAGTGTATTTTTTTTTTCCTTTGGTGTCAACAATGTAACTGCTTTATAACATTTTTCCTTACTTATATATTTACTACTTGGTTTATTTTTACTGTATGTTGTTCTCTTTGTCCCAAGTTGACTTAGGGTGACTTTTATAAGCATGAAACTATTTTACTGAAAAGAAAAAATATGTACATCCACATATCTAACAGTATCAACATTATATTATTATGTAATATTAAAGTGTCCCTTTTTAAGTATGTATTAAAATCTTTAAAAGGATAACTATTTGCTCTGTAAATTTTATTCATAATGACATGGAGTCTGATGACTTCCTTCACCGAGCTTAAATATTTATGCCAGTATAGTTTATTAACTTACATATTTTTTATGTATCTTCATCAGTCCGAAATAACAAAAATAAATGAAGTGAATATTATTTTTTTCTTTCTTGTCAAATAGCAGTGATTTTTTTCTTTGAACTGATAAGCAAAAATGAAAGATGTGCCATTTCTTAACTGAATAAGTGTGCCCAAACCTAGGGCAATCTCAGTTACACATCTATGCTTTGTATGGCTGTTAATAATTATCAGAAGCCCAGGGGAGGTTAGCTCTGTGGGGAAGATTAGAAGATACCTAGTCTTGTCTTGTCTTGCCATTGCCTTAAAGATGAAACCAAGACTGAGGGGCTGAGAGATTTATCCAAGACTGTACAACTAGAGCAGAGTTGGTTACCATTGTGAAAATATGGGTTATGACTCCATAAATGTTGTGAAAGTTGCCACTAGGGGCTGTGCAATGAAAAATGCTACCAGTGATTACCTGCTAGCTGTGCATCTCACTCCACCTTCCCGGCAAATACTCCTTCATTTCCTGTGCTAATACCTGGAAGTGTTGTAAAAACCAACAACAATAAAAAATATATTTAAAAATGAAAAAAAAGCAAAAACTTTTATTCCACACAATATAGGGAGGTGCTGAGATGAAAGACGTGGAACTTTTAAAAATTAATAAGATATTTTATAAACGTACTGATATAAGAGTTTGCACCAAGTTGTTGTTGCTATTGTTTTTCTAAATGGCTTTTCTTCATTAGACCTTTCCTTAAGCTCCCCCTTCCCTTTGACAGGGAAAGACCTGAGTACAAAACTGCTAGAAAGGGCTTCTTTTGAAGATGTGAAAGGGAAATTGAGAGAAACAGCAGTGCAAACCTGGGCTACATTGTTCATTCTTTTCACAGATGGTCATCCTAACAATGTTCGTAACTCAGATTGCAGTCTCACAACCAGAGTAAAGACCCACCAAGTAGAAGTGTTTTTCCAATGGAGAGTAAGGTAAATACCTATATTAAAATAATTTTTAATTGATGTGCCTCCCAATCATTCTTTTCATACAGTAAAATGTTTTACTATATAAAAATATTTGTATGTAATTTAAAGGAAAAAAAAGTGCTAACATAATAAACAGAAGTCTCCAAACAGTGTTCTAATATATATCACAGAACTCTGAACAGTTTTAAAGGGAACATCTTCAAATCTCATAAGGAAGGGTTGTTGCTTATTTCACACTATATTAAACCACCCCTGATCCCACCACCTGGCATTGTTCTTACTTCCCTCGTCTTGGAGATGCTCGACTATCAAAATCTGAGAGTCATGGCCACTGAGGCCTTACCATGGAAAGAGCAAAAACAAACTGTTCTAAAGATTTGCTCATTTAGTTTCAAGCAATAGTGGCCATGACCTCATGATTTTCTCATCACAAAGTTATTCACTAATTTAATTTCCATGAAACAGGCTGCTGAGCATTCCTAATGTCTTTAGATAAGCTGATTTCATAGAGATAGGATTTGCTATTAGTTAAAGAGGTCGATATCATTGACCTTACAAATTAGGAGGAAGGAAAGGATATGCTCAGGGTTGGCTTAAAAATAGCTCCTCTTGCAGAGATCTTCATCTTACAAAATAAGTTAATGGAAATTATAACACAGATTCCGTTATTTTGGCAAAGAACAAGTTTGGCTACTCAACATTTCTAGAAAAGTAATTTTGACAAATGCTAAATAAAACACATTTTATTATCAATTTTATTATTAAAACATTAAAAAAGCCCTGCCCTGTTTTGCTCAGTGGATAGAGTATCTCCCTGTGGACTGCAGGTTGCCGGATCCAATTCCTGTCAAGGGCACATGCCTGGGTTGCGGGCTCGATCCTCAGCGTAGGGCCTGAAGGAGGCAGCCTGTCAATGATTCTCTCTGCCATCACTGATGTTTCTATCTCTCCCTCTCTCTTCCTCTCTGAAATCAATAAAAATCGATTTTTTTAAAACTTAAAAAATATTGAAATCCAAATGTACTTAAAATTAACAAAATTGACTAGTCTGTTATTTTAATAATAGCAAAGGCACATTCAATTTTGGTCAATTTTGACATGCACTTTAGAAAATAACTCTGCACCAGAATATTTTCTAAAAAGTCAGGAGCCCAGCCCTGGTTGGGCAGCGTCCCTTACACCTAGAGGTTGCTTGCAGGGCACACACCTGGCTTGAGGGCTTGATCCCCAGTAGGGGCTGTATAGGAGGCAGTTCACATCAATGTTTCTCTCTTCTTCCTCTTTCTAAAAATCAATAAACTTATATTTTTTAACTGGGGAGCCCTGATAAAACAGCAACAATCACTAAAAACCCCTTTCAAGTCCCTAAACTTTACATTGAGCTACCAAAAAAACACTGATGAATTCAATTAGGTCATCATATGACAGTTTGGAGAGATGAAGAATTATACTTTCAATTTTTTATTTAGTTTCTGAGGACATATAGTAGTTTTAAGTTTCTGATTTGAAATCTAAATCCAAAGGATTATATATGTGCTGGGCATTTTTATATAGGCTGGTTATAAAACTTCTAGAAGCTTCACCAGTAGGAAGGAGTATAACTCACTTCACGTGCCCTATAACGAGTCAAAAGACCTGAGCTTTTCATCCTGAGTAATTGATTTGGGCAAAATATCGCTTAAATACCTAAGCCTAATTTTCATCATTCATTTATTGGGGTGATAATTCTCAAGCTCCTTACAGCACTACCTTTGGTTCTCTCAATAAAATTTTAGTTGGGGCACACTCTGAAGCTTGATGGGAGGAGATTACTTAACTTAATAGGCTGAGCTGTTCCAGGGCTTTCTGGGAGATCGGCCAGCAAGTGAGAAATCTTAGCTTCTCATTAAAAAGGCAGGTCCTTAGCTCAGTCATTACTCCAAACCAGTCACGTACTCTCACCATTTTCTTGACATGAGAACTGGGAGGATGGGGGGGGAAATGGGGGAACAACCCAGAGTTCCATTGCTCTGTGAATGTCTGAGTTTCTTTGTTATGTGCCCTCATTCATGCCTATGTGTGTCCCTGCTCTTATCTTCCTGTCATTTATTACTTGTTTGTTATCTGTATGAGCAGGTCATCAGTTGAGTTATTGAAAGTGAATTGAAGGAAAGATTAATCACTAAGAATGTTACATTAATAACAGTATTTAAGATAAGTCTAAATTTCAATGTACCCAGACTGAGAGACATCAGTAAAATCTTTAACCAGCACTGTACAATACTTTTCCCATGTTTACTAATTCCTCCTGTAAACCGGAACTGTGAAGAGCTTGAATAGAGATTAGCAACATCTTTTTCTCCATCTGATCTTAGGCTAATTAGCAGTGAAATGGTCAAAAGGCAGGCAGGCAGCAGGGGAGAAGAGATTAATGAAGCTTTGAGGCATCTGATAACTATAGGTCCTGACTCAGGATAATCTGAGACCAATAATTCACAAATGACAGATTCCATTTGAAATTTTCTTTGACCATGTATACTAAATAAAAACAAACTAAACAAACTAAAATACTCTTTAAAAACAGGATGTGCACCACATTCTACCTTAAAAATTAAAGCAATGAGAATTTATATTTTAGGTACTGGAAAGTGTACTGTATTCTCACCTTTAAATTGTACCTATGCATTGTGTATTTCCAAGTAGTTTGCACATGTGTGTGTGTTGGAGGTGATTGCATGCCTTCACTGATGCATATACCTGCATATAGATGTGTAGGCAACAGTAAATGTGAGGACAGTAAACAAGGACAGAAGAAATGATAGTGCTTACAAACATTTACTGTCTTTCCTAGGGCTAGTTGTCCATCCTGGGGGAAGTATTCAGGCTTACACAGAGTGTGGACAAGAGCACAGAAGGTTAGAACTTTGCAACTGCGTTTACAATAGGATGGGTTGACTTGCAAATTCTACATGCTAATATTTATGATATTTAATGTATTCTTGCTTCTGCTTAGGAACACGAAAGAAGGATTTGATTAATATGAATTTGGTTGTGGAGAAGAAATGTGGAGACATGTAGTTATTTTATATTTGTGTTTTAGTTCAGAAATCCACCCACCAGTTGATGACTAAACTCCATTTAACTTTCTAAGAAGGAATACATAAATATTCAAAATGTTGCCTATATCTAATCATCTATTTCCTATAACTATTTTTCTAAACCATAGTAATGACTTTGGTTTAGCATTTAATCATTTACAAAGTACTGTCTCACACGAAACCTCTGTCCATACCTGTCAAAATTCTGCTCATCCACCTAGCTTCAACTCAAATGCTGCTTTCAGCACAGCTTTCCAGCACTCCCTGAATTAGTTGGAATCAATGTCTCTTTTTCTCCAGCCTGTATAAGATCAGAATAGCCATTCTGATCTTCCTCCCTAGGGGTAGACCACGTTTGCAGTGGGGAAGTCTTATTGCTAGAACAGTATAGTCCCTTCTATAATGAAAATTCCCTAAAGACAAATAATGATATTTTTGTGGGAAGAGGGCTTATGAGATTGAAGTATCAAGAATAGAAATTGACTAACAGGTATCTGATTTTAGAGGAATACTGGAGTCAAGGTTCAAAATTCATTTATCCATTCATTCAAATATTTATTGAGTTTCATGCTACTGTAATGGTGAAATATAGCACAGGAAAAACTAAGGCCTTACATAGGTACAATATCACCTGACATTAGAGAATATGAATGAGAATTAATTTGCATTTTCTTCCATCTTAGTTTATAACCAAGCATGGAACATTTCAAGATCTGTTCTCTGTTCATCAGTCGAGCCCTTATAATTTTATTTCTCCTAGTTTTGATACGTGCTTCAGCCACACTGAACTACTAACTGTGTCTCAAGGGGTCATGGTATCTTTTATTTGTAGGTTCACTCACATGCACCACTCTCCATCATTTCCTTGAGGATGTTTCCCTGAGCCTCTCAGACTGGGGCAGATGTCCTTCATGTATGCTCCTAAGGGCCCAATGCTCAGACTCCTACTCACAACTGTGTTTGGACAGAATATTTCTCATTTACAGGCCTGGTTTCCTCACCATAGTGAGCCTCCTGAGGTCAGAGCCTACATCTCTGCGTTGATTTTCCATAGCCAGCACAGGGCCTGATACACATTCAGAACTCAATAAATTAAACCCAGTTAAAGTCTAGTGAGTTGACATTACAAAAATAGTTGAGAATCTTGGGCATACAATATAACTTGAAAGAAAATTTTTAATTCCACCCACTCTACTACCTTTTTTAGAAAAAGCATGAAGCTCAACAGAGTTTTCACAATGTTCTGATCCCTTTTTGATGGAATCTGTTTTGTAAATAGCTTCACAGACTGTGTTGTTTTCCTCTCTTAAAATAGAAATCACTCCTTGAATCTCAATGTCAAGCAGCAAGCCAATAGAAAGATACTATTTTGCGGGCAAATTTTCATATAGATTAAAATAATAGCTCTGAAAATCTTGGGCTGTTCTCAGTGGTTGATGTTTCCTCACCCTTTGGTTCAAATAAACTTTAAAATAAAGGCTTGAGCCTTCCAGCTACCAGTCAAACTCAGTTTCTTGGACTTGCAACTGCTCTGTTCTGTGCCTAAGCGCCCACTCTCCCCTCCCCACCCATTTCCAGGACAGCAACATCAAAGCCCAAACAAACATTTCAGCGCCTTCAGTACAGTTTCGTTTATTCTTTGTCCAATAATGTCATTGCTTGAGTTACTGTTTCCTAAATATTTTAATAAACTCTCAAGAAGCCATCCTCCCATAACATTACAATGTTCTCATGCCCATTTAAGAATTGAATTTGCAATAACCCATATTCCATCAAATACTGGAAAAAAAACTAATGTATAAATATGGCATGGAGATGTAATTTCAAAGGGGAAAAAAGCAGGATTAGTTATAAAATTACAAGGAAATATATTCTGTATCAATATGCAAAAATTTTTAAAAGTTAGAATTCTTCAACTGAAGAAGGGCTTGCCCTAGAGATACAAATCATCTCCTACTGGGCCTAATTAGCAATAGAGCTGGATGACCTCTTGGAGAAAGTTTTTATCAATGCATTTTTATAAGATGACCTTAAAGCTTTAAGCCAAGCAATGTTGCTTTGTTAGTATTTCCCTCAAGTCATGCTTCTTCTAAAAATGCTTATCTATACTAATAAAAGGCCTGTGGTCCTGATACTATAACACCGTCATGACCAAATGAGCAGTGACTATTGCAGTGGCTCGGCAGGGCGCGAGCTACTAGTGGTAGAGAGCAAGGAGTGGTGATGGGCGGGGCAGCCAGCTGAGGCAAGCGGAAGTGAGCTATGAGCGCATTATTTCATGCGTGATGGGCCTCTAGTATATTCATAAAATAGTCATTTTGCATATATTTTAAATGTACACTATATATAAATTTATATATAAAGTATATTTATAAGCATAACAGTGAGGCAAAAGTAGGTTCACAGTTGTTCATATGGGAAATAATACAATAAAAATAATAATACAATAATAAATTATGCTTCACATACACACAACTGTAAACCTATGTTTACCGTACTCTGTATATATAATATTGTATACAAAGCACAATGAAGAAAATAAACTGAGTCATATAATTAAAAATGTTGGGGTGCTTATTTTAGAATGAAATCTGAAAGCAAAGATACCTCCAAGATATAGGAGAAAAGAACATTTCACAAAGACGAAACAGCTAGCAAAAAGGCTTTGAGGAGGAAACTATTTGTCATGGAAGAAAACCAGAAAAAAAGAGCCACTCTGGTGACAGCCTAGTGAGCAAGGGCAGGATGGTACAGAATGAGGTGGGGAAGGAGGGCAGGGTCACTAACTCCCCACGGGTCTCAGATTTATCAGACACACTGAGATGTTCGGGTAATTCGATGACACACTCATAATGCCTCTTTGATCCTTCACCAAACCACATCTCTTAAATTCAACTTTACTCACAGGCACTGCTATCTCTCTGCAGGTAATGTGGTTTCCTACTGCAGCCAATTAATGGAACTGTCATATGCCAAAGCTGTTCTATGTCGTACTGCAGAGTGAATGGACAGGACACTTTCCCTTACTGCGATGTATTCTAATAAATTGTACTACATTCCCTATTGTCTCAAAACCTGCTCTTTGGTGGGTCCCTCTATATAAGTCAATTTATCTTATTGAAAAAAAGTTCATTCAATAAATACCTATTTAGTGCCTAAAA
Source organism: Murina feae (assembly GCA_004026665.1). Lineage (NCBI taxonomy): Eukaryota > Metazoa > Chordata > Mammalia > Chiroptera > Vespertilionidae > Murina > Murina feae. The sequence continues at coordinate 26,833 of PVJC01020316.1, forward strand.
CAGGTTAAGGGCAGAAGTAGATTTATAGTTAAGGGTACACAAAACACAGAGTTTATTCTTTTATATTAGTATTTATTTATTATTGAGTTATTTTCCATAAGAACAACTATAAACCTACTTTTGCCCTAGCCTGTATGTTCATGAAAAAGCCACTGGGAGTGAATCAAACATGAGAGTGGAAGACGCAATGAATCCATAGCAACATTCATCAGGTTGGAGTCAGAAGCATGGGTCCCTGTGCTAACACCATTACTTGATACATCTGGTTATTTATGGCTCTTTAGTTCTTCAGAATGGATTTCCTCAAGAGGATGCCACTTAGTGGTTCAGTCCCCCCATTCGCCAGATAACCTCAGACTTTTGATCTCAGTGGTAGGCCTTGCCTAGGTTTCATCTGATACCTCTTACCTTATTCTATTCATTAAAGGTCTCAAGGTTGATATTGCCAGATAATACACAACAAGACATGACAATATTCTAAAATTGATTATAGTAGTACTAGTAGCTGTAAAACTCTAAGTTTACTAATATCAATAAATTTTTAATTGTAAGTGGTGAATTTATGGTATGTAAACTATACTTCAACAGAACTGTTTTTTTTAAAGTCTAGAAAAATAATAATCTCTTCTGATCTATAGAAGCCAACATTTTTTTTAATTGTATTTATTTATTGTTTTAGAGAGAGAGAGGGAGAAGGAGAGAGAGATATGTGAGAGAAACATCAATCCGTTGCCTCTTATACAACCCACAACCTGGGTATTTGCCCTGATGGGGAATCCAGCCGCCACCATTTGATGTATGGGACAGTGCTCTAGCCAGTTAAGCCACACTGGCCAGAGCTAATAAATTTCTGAAAGTCATAGCAGCTCCCCCAAACTCCTTCTTAAACCCACCACTTTTTACCGGTAATGGCACAATGTGGCATGCGTTTATTAGCCATCTGCAAAATGAAGCATTGGCATGCATTTCAGGCAGGTCCCTGGCAAAAAGAGCCACATGCTGATCTATGTTCAGAGGCAGAAGAAATTAGGGAACAAGATGAATTTATAAAGAGATTGACAAACATTTATTAAACTCAAAATATCGGAAATAGCAAGTGTATCAAGATAAAAAGTTGGCTGGATTGATGCTTGGTCCACAGGAACATCTCTGATGGCTGTTTTTCCTATATTGGAATATTAGTTACTCCATGGAATTTCACAATTCTCTGTAATTCTTTATTACTTATCATTGGTTTCATAAACAACTTGGATATGTCCCTATGTTTTTAAATAAAAATCAATGAAATAAATAAAAATAAACTAATAAAAGAAAAAAAAAGATACAGGTTTAGATTTTTTTCATGTATTTCCCTATTTGTTTTAATTCACTTTCAGCTGTTTTTTCTTGCTACACTTGTTTGAAAATGTTTTCGTAAAATTTAAAATGTTATAACTTATGTCCTACTGCAGAGTGGATGGAAATGACCCTTTCCCTTACCGTGATGTATTCTATTAAATTGTGCTACATTCCCTATTGTCTCAAAACCTGCTCTTCGGTGGGTGCCACCATTTTCATGAAGTTGCACAACACATAATGGTGATCCAACAGTGAACAGAAAAATAGAAACATGTTTCTCCTCTCATGGAACTTCCTTCTTAGTGAGACTGACAGAGAACCATAATTACCATCATTACTCTTTGGGTAATTAGATGGTAAAAAATAAAAAAAAATAATAATAAACTAGATAATCAGTGTGGGAGGACAGTAGCTGTAACTAAATTTAAGTAATTTTAGTAAGTTTAACCAAACATGCCTTACCATCTTTTATTTTGGAGCTACAGATTTTTTAAAAATATATTTTTTATTGATTTTAGAGAGGAAGGGAAAGGGAGCGAGGGATAGAAACAATGATGAGAGAGAAGGATTAATCAGCTGCCTCCTGAATGCCCCTTACCAGGGATCGAACCTGCAACCTGGCATGTGCTCCAACCCTAATCGAACCGTAACCTCCTGATTCATAGATTGATGCTCAACCATTGAGCAACACTGCCAGGCTCAGAGCTACATATTTTTAACATTGAAGGGTCTTATCTTTTTTTATCAGTATGAAAGAGAACATTATATCTGCGTTAGCATTTTAACAAGATTTCTGCACAGATTCTTTTTCTTTTCCGTTATTAAAATCCATCAAAATATTTATAAATCATCCATTTCCCTGAGTATGAGATTTATGTACATAAAGAGAAACAGTCCTTTTCAAACCAGTACCAATATCTCATAAAATCTATGATGGGATATTTGGTTGTGAGACATTTTTCTCCTTCACACAGACCACTATCTGTGCCAAAGTAAGCCTTGGGTAATTGGTATAAAAGCACTCTTATCTTACTAAGCCTCTTTGGTGAATAAAAATAGGGCACATTTAAGCAGGTGAATAAGAGAACATTTAAACTTCTAGGTTTTGATATTTTT